>BDMB01000035.1:498701-697488 GCA_016859785.1 Macrotyloma uniflorum
TACTTTGTTAAAATTAGGAACAAACAATTGAACAGTTAGGGAATTAGTAGATACACTTGTACCAAATTAGGAAGGAACAAAATTACACATAGAGAGAGACAGTTTCTTTAATTCTTCTATGTAATTGATTAATTGTAATTGTATTTTTTATGAAATGGGAATTTTGTTTCATTATTTGTAATTGTTTACTTGTTATAATAACATTTCATTAATATCCATGACATTATCAGGCCATATAACAGAAATATTAATATAAAACAGTTTCAAATGCACAAAATTGATCGAAAATCTACGTCGGTTATGGTAATAACTGACGTTAAATCCATATATCAATGTCGGTTATTGTAATAACCGACGTTAAAATACTAAATAAAAATATTTCAACGTCGGTTGTTAATAATATAACCGACATTGATATATAAACTTTTAACGTCGGTTGTTAATATAACCGACGTTGTAATATAAACTTTTAACGTCGGTTATTAATATAACCGACGTTGGAATATAAACTTTTAACGTCGGTTATATATCCAACCGACGTTAAAAGTTTATATTCCAACGTTGGTTATATTAATAACCGACGTTAAATTTAACGTCGCCTGATACAACGACGCCTTATTTTTCGTCGTTAATTGTCTATTTTAACCGATGTAAAAACCCCTTTTTGTAGTAGTGAGTGTCTTTTTTTTAATGATAAATTTATGATTTCTGTTAAAAAAAAATAGTATTTAGTTAAATAAATGATTCATAGGAACATTACAAGTGTTATATAAAGAGATTACAATTTTTTTTAAAATATTTCACTTTGAAAGAAAACTAAAATGTACACCATCCATTATTTATTCATAAAGATCATTTCAAGCAATTGATAATTTATTGGAAGAATGATATTGTTTAGGTATATGAATTCAGTAACTCTTTATTCTTGTTTTATGGTTATTCTGTTTAGGATTAAATTTATATATCTTGATAGTTGTGAATACTTTGTATGAAGTTTTGTAAGGATAGACTAAAAAACTAGTTGGAATATTAATTATCCTTAAAATGTACAAAGAATTTATATACCTCAATATCTTTCTTCTATTCAAAGTTATTTATATTATTATACTTTACTTTTTTTTTCTCCAAAATACATAGAATTAGTAAAAATATTGCAATTAATAGGATTAAGAAAAAGCATATGCATCATATGGGGCCAATCAATTTTGCTACAGTCCGAGCTTAATTGATATTGTATTATTTGTTTATGTTTCATTTTCTACATCTAATACTTGTCATTAATATGTTTTACTATTCGTTTTCAATTTTTATTTAATAGAATGTTGAGAAAAAACTTAGAGAAGAAGTCAGTAGAGTTGAAGCATTTATTAAAATCTGTCAAGGTCGAAAAGAAAAAGTAGTGGATAAAGAAACATTAAATGTTATTGTAAGTTTATTTGTATTTACAAAATATATAAAATTTTCACCATTTACTCATTAATATTGATTTTTTTAGGTTAAGTTGTAAAGTTCAATTCAAAACTCAACTAAAATGTGGAACAAATATTTTTTTAATCATTATTTGGAAAAGAAAAACCTAGACAGGTTCATTGCTATGAAGGACTATGACACTAACAAAACTTAAAACAAATCAAGAAATTAATGCTATTAAAAAATAACATACTATTGAAGTACATGTTATGGCAATGAAGATTGAAGGTTTAGAGGCAATGATGAAATTCATGCTTTGAAAACAAAATCCTAATATGGATGAGGAGGATATAGAACAAATGATGACACAAGTTTTAGATAAAGAAAGTAATGCAGTTTGTCCGCATTCCTATGCTTCAACTCATGTTTATGATTATGATAAAATAATTTTAACCTTTACAAGTTGCATTTGAAGATAATCTTGAAAAAGAAAATCATGACTAACCTAGTTGCAAAATAATGAAGAAAAAAAAATAGAACTTTGTTTTAATTTCGATAAAAAGTTGTATGTTACGAATTATAAAATAGATTTTATGCTATGTTTAAGGATTTATTTTTTTTTAGTCAATTTTTTTGGCTAAAAGGTCATAAATTCAATAATTAAATGATAATATATATATATATATATATATATATAATTTTTTTTTTATGTAATGGTAGTTTTTTTTATTTTTACTAATATAGATAAATTTTTAAAATATTACTTACATTACAAAAAAAATTCATATTTCCCACGGAACAAATCCGTGGGTAATACTTAAAATTAATGAAAAATTAATTTTTTCCCACAAACTTCCTACCGTCATAAATTTGTAGATAAAATGTCAGTAGAAATTATTTTTCATTATTTCCCACAAACAAATCCATGGAAAAATTCCCACAAACAAATCCATAGGAAATTTTTCCACAAACAAATCAATGAGAAATTTTTTCACAAACAAATCAATGGAAATTTCCCACAAACAAATCCATAAGAAATTACCCACAAACAAATCCATGGGAAATTTCCCATAAACAAAATCCATGGGAAATTTCTCACAAACAAATCCATGGGAAATTTCCCACAAACAAATCCATGGGAAATTTCCCACAAACAAATCCATGAGAAATTATCCACAAATATGAAATTTTTTTATAAATATTTTTTTTCTGTAATTCAAAATTATAACATATTTCTCAATATTTTTTATTGAATTTATTATAATTCAAATAGTGAAACTTACTAAACATTAAAAATTAAAAATAAGACACACACCAATCATATTTAACATTTTTAATATAATATTTAACAAATTTAACATTCAACTAATTCAATATTTCACAAAAGTGTGTTATTATGATTACAAACTAAGAAGCTAAAAAATTTAAATATATGGTTTATGGGGTTGCTCATTAAGAAAATATTTTGCTTAGTTAAGTAATTAGGAAATTGCCATGAGTAGGAGGAGTATTAGTAGTACAAATTATGATGGAATAGAATTTGTGGCCAACGAGTTCCCACCTTAATTTGTTGGATAATTGAAACTAGTAATGTTCACAAAAGTTTCAATCTAAGAGGCCCATGAAAATTAACCCGCTAAATTGGCCCATTAAGCGTGATTGAAAACACAGGCACATGCAAATTTATGTGTTTAAATTAACAGCAACTTAGTTATCTTTAGTCTTGTCAAAGCACTCTATGCCACCTTTCCTCTGTTCCCTGAAGTTATTAGGAGTAAAATCAATTTTCTCCTTCTCTTTTCTCTTACAGACCAACTCTCTCCCTCTTTCTTCTCACATATTAACTCTTTCCCTCTCTTAAGTGGTGTGTATAGAATAAGAAAATAGAGTCCAAAATCTTCAACTTTAGCTCATGGTAGTACTACTTAAATAATGGAAACAATCTACCTTAAACCATTACAGTATAGAATAACAAGAAATAAAACGAAATTCCAATTTGAAACAAAAATGAAATGACAAAATGAAACCCTAGATTCATGAAATTAATTAGATAACTATAGAAACGTGAAACGCAGAAACAAGAAACGTAAAAAATACAGAAATGAGAAATGTAGAGACAAAAAATGAACCTATTATGAACCACTTGGAAGAGAAAAATTTCTCAAAAAGAGACAATGGAGTAATAGAGTATGTGACAGTAGTGTGAGAGAACACGGAAATGAGACAAAACTTTGAGCATGCGCTTTTGTGGACACACAGCAATGAGACAAATTAAAATTGGGATGTGCTTTTTTGGAGTGTGTCACAGCAATGAGACAATTGAAATTGGGCATGGGATTTTTGGTGTGTGTCACAACAATGAGACAAAATTGAAATTTGGTATGGGCTTTTGTGGTGTGTGAGTAAACATGTGTCTTTCACTCTCACGTGAGACAATTACAAAGGGAGAAAATAAATTGTATTTTGCTAATTGAATTACATCTCATTTAGCAATTATTTTTGTCTCATGTGTTTCAATAGAGTATCAAGAAATAAATAAAAGGTTTATTATTTTATCTAAAAAAAAAATTCACACCTCATTATTACTTTATATTTTATAAAGTTGTATGAAAACGGAGAAATGGTGTAGAATAAAAATATTTGAGACAATGAATTTAATTAAAATGTGTGAGGTGTGTTATTTTAGTAATTGAAAAATACAATATAAAAAGTTTTTAATTTTTATGAGATTATTTTGTTATTAAAAGTATAATTTTAAAAGCTAATTTTGTAACAAATAAAAAATTATTTTGTCATAAAATTATAATATTAAATATTAGTTTAGATTTTTTTTTAAATCATAAACTATATTAAATTTTAACTATAAAAAAATTTGTTGGAAATATTCAATGGATAATTATTTTTTTTATATAAAAATAAATTTGTGAAAAATATTCAATGGATAATTAATATTTTTTCATAAAAAAAAATATATGGAAAATATTGGATGAGTAATTAATTTTCTTTCCATAAAAAAAACTGTGGGAAATATTTAATGGGTAATTAATTTTTTTCTTAAAGAAAAATCTATGGGAAATATTTAATGGGTAATTAAATTTTTTTCCATAAAAAAAATCTGTGGGAAATATTTAATGGGTAATTAATTTTTTTTCCATAAAAAAAAAATCTGTAGGTAATATTTAATAAATAATTAATTTTTTTCCATAAAAAAAATCTGTGGAAAATACTTAATGGGTAATTAATTTTTTTCCCATAAAAAAAATCTGTGAGAAATATTTCATGGGTAAATCATTTTATTTTTGTAGTATTTAAAGGAAATTATGCTATGAAAGAACAATTACAATAGGTGAAGTTGTGTTTTTAAAGCACAACTCTTTTTTTTCAAAAATTAATAATAAGAATTTCTAAATTTATATATTTCCTATCATATTTTTAATATTTTAAAAAATTAATAATAATTATTCATAAATTTATTTATTTAGAAAAAATAATAAGTATATTAATAAAAATAAAATAATAATAAAAATAAAAATTTTAATTACCTACCATATTTCTAATATTTATCAAAATTAATAATAATTATTTATAAATTTATTTATTTACAAATAATCATAAATATCCTAATAAAAATAAAATACTAATAATGATAACAATAAAAAATTATCTATTATACATCTAATATTTATCAATATTAATAATAATTATTTATAAATTTATTTATTTATAAATAATAATAAATATCCCAATTAAAATAAAATAAAAATGTAAGGACCTAATGTGAGTTAATTTTAATAAGATAGTGACTTAAATAGTGAAGAGTAAAAGTATTTGGTAAAGTTTTAAAAAGGGTTATAGATAGAAAAATTTAAGCTTTCAACTTTCATTATTTCAAAATTCACTATCTCTCTAGAAACCTTTTCTCTAAACCCTCTCTACCTTCTCTCTAAACTTTCTCCTTCATCTTTCATCTCTTTTAAGATCCGAGCACACCATTGTAAAACTCTCGAGGAGTAGAGCACTTTGGACCAATTGGAATCTCAATTTGGGTAAGTTTTCAATGTTTCATTTTTTCTAGGGTTTGAAAAGTGGGTTATTGATTTGGGGTTCCTTGAATTTGTGCATGTGCCTATTTGTGGGTTTAAATGGTTCCATGCTAGTGTGGGTTCTTAGTAATGTGGTTGATTTGGTCTTTAGGTACTTTTGGAACATTTGGAGACCTTACCCTTGTGGAGGCAGTAAGCCATTTCGAGAAATCTGTACGAGGTAAGGGAAGCTAACCCAAACTTAAGTTTTATAAGACTGTGAAATAGTGTATTGAAAACTGATTTTGGGCCTGTTTTCTGGATTAGTGCTTTTGGGACTGAAGTTGGTAATGTGGGTATATTGAGTGGGTTTGACATCTACAAATATGGAGTGGATTTTATTATTTAAACATTTAATTGATTGAGTTGTTGTGATATAAAAATTGTCTATGGCTTAAATTTTGTTTTGTTTTGAGTATGATTGTGTTGTGTTGATAAATTTGATCTAGATTAAGTTGTTAGAAATTGTGAAATGTACTGTGGTACATTTTGTTTTGGATTCTGTTCTATAAGCATTTGGGATTGAATGATGAATCTGGTTTAACGTGGTGAATTGTTGTGGATATATTGAAAATGAATGTTAAGTTAATTTGGAGCCTTAAACTGTTTGAATTGGACATAAATTTTGTAGAAGAATCATCTTAGTTTTCTTGCTCCATCCAAAGTATCTTAAAAGAGGCATAATTCAAACCAATGTGACCCTTAAAAGTGGCTCTATGATGGATTGGGACAAGTAAATCAGAGATGGACCTTCTGTAGAATCCAAATTGGCATAATTTTTGTTGAGCGTAGACCTGGTGCGCTCAACAGAATGGTCACAAGAAAGTTAGGGTGTTCTCCGGTTAAAAAGCGTCGAGCGATGATGTACTCAGCGCAGGGAGACCTGCGCTAAGTGATTATGCACTCAGCATAAGGGGACCTACGTTGAGCACAGTTTGAAAAAATAAATAAATAAATTTGCTGAGCGGATTTTAACTACGCTGAACGAATTTTCATTGACTATTTTGCCTTATTTGACTTGGAATGATAGAAATTGATATATACATGTGTGTAACTCTTGAAAAAAGTGTGTACAATGAATGAGATGTGATTTTGAGTAATGAAAATGATAATAGGCATGAGAATTCCTCTTCAAAATAAGAAATATATTTCAAGTAGGACATAGGATAAAGAAATAATATCATAGTGTTATACTGAATAATTAATTAATGAAATGAAAGGAATAAGGTTTATATATATTTTTATATAGAAGAGATTTTAATAACAAAAAAATGAAGTATAAAATAACAAGTAAATAACAAATTTCAAGCCTAATGAGGAAAACATACTTCAACCAAAAAAATTATTATTGTGTCCATGAAGAGAATTTAAAATCTATGACAAATTTTTCATTAATATTTTTTATGAATTTTTTACAAAATACTACAGGTACTTTTTTTCATAGAAAAATTTGTGAGAAATTTAATTATTTTTTATTATTATTTTACTATAATTCAAAATAATTATAATGAAATCTAATAAACATTAAAAAAAATAAGACATACATCATCTAACAAATTCAATATCTAACAATTTCAACCATATAACCAATGTCTAATTCAATTTCATATAGTCATGAGAAATTCACATGGTACCATTTTATAAAATATTAAAATTCTAACCTTTCTAATAATCATTATATCTAAAATGAAGACATAAATGGGTCATCATACTTGACCAAGGCATAGGAGAAATATGACACAAACTCAAGGCCTTGGTCAACATCACATTTTCCTTCTTTATATAGATTTATTCCTTTGTAATTTTCCTTTTCTTGGGTTAGTATTATATTTTGAGGTATCACTTGGATATTGTTGTTGGAAAACCACACTTCGAGATGAGATGGGCCTTGGATTAGCCTACTTAGATGGAAAGAGCGTGACTTAAAGCTCTTGGAGACACTTGGTGCACCTACCTCATTTAACACATGTTTAATGTAAATGATATGAACACATGGGCTAAATCCACTTTGTGCGGTGTTGAAGGGGACTTTGAATTTCAAATTCATTTTCTCCCTTCATTTCTCACGGCACAAGTGTGTATAAATAGAACACTCTACTCTTTGTAATTTATTTTTCCATATTGAATATACTGAGGTTATTTTGCTCTTTAAGAGAATGAGTTCTCTGGCTTGAATCTTATCTTGATTCATTAGATCAAGTGACAACTCCTTTTACTCTTATCTTGGATTCCGTTCTAAGTGGTGTGACAATATTCATCATTACATAAGTTCTTCCTTTTGTTTTCTCTACTCTTTTTCTAGTTTAATCTATGATTATGCATTCAATGTCATCTCATTCATCTTGCTTGTTAAAGCGAACCTTCAAACTTAGTTAACCCAAATTGGCTTAATTTCATATCTTATGAAAATCATTATCATTAGTAAGTCTCTTCTTTTTTTCATACACCTTTCATGCATAAACCTGAATTGGATTCATATCAAAGTCTTCCTTCATATGCTAGATGAAGAGAAAAATGTTCCATTGAATTAAAGAATGCAAATGAGGATATTCTTTCTAACTTGTAAAGAATAATCAGAATGTTTGTTTCATCTTAATCAATTCGTCTTCCTTTAATGACACAGAGCATAAATTTTTTAACAAATGACTTATTTCAACAATTAAATTTAAAACATGGGTTGGCAATGAATTAAATGAAATGGAAAGTAAACATTCCATAAACACATGATAATCATGAATTTTCATTTCATGAAGTCTTCCTTTGTCAACATCAATACGTCCTGCCAAATTAGAAGAATAACCATCAGACATCTTGAGTTCTTTCAACCAATGACACACTAGTTTTATTTGTTCTATAGTTAAAGTGTAATTTGATTTTGGTTTTAACACCTTCCCATTACCTCTTGGCTTTAGCTCCAAATCTTTCCACCTACAATACAAAGCTATATTCACCTTTGCCTTTTCATTATCTTTTGTCTTTCTATTTACATTCATAACAATGTTGAATATGTTGTGAGAAATATTCTTCTCTATGTACATCACATCTAAATTATGTTTCAACAAATTATTTTTCTAGTATGGAAGATCCCAAAAGTAATTCTTTTTGTCCAATTGTGTAAATCCATGTATCCATCTATTATTAGCATTAGTAAATAATTTTCTATGAATTTTAGCAAATTCGTTACTTCATGCCAAACACCTTTAGGTGTTAACCTAGGAGGTAGCTCATCCACTTCTACTTCTCCTCTTGAAATCATTTTTATTCCTTCTAAATACATGGTCATGGACAAGTACCTATGCTCTCAATCAAGCCAAAAAGGTTTCCTCTCATTTTTTTTAAAAGTAAATGCCTTTATATGCTCAACATGAGTAAGAAAGATATTTATAGTCTACATAAAAATTCCTTTATCACAAAATTTTGCTTCTTGGCAACATGATATGCCAAAACACCATTACACAATTTTTTTAAATTATCAATCAAAGATTGTAAATATATATTAATACCAACCTTTGAATTTGATGTGCCTAATATGACACAACTCAAAAACATAAAATGTTAGTCATGCAAATTTTTAGAGAAAGATTATTTGGTGTAACAATGATTGGTCAACATAAATAAAACATATTTGATGATTAAATGTATAGATTAAATCCATCATAATATAAACCAAGTCGCATATTGCTTTGCTCAAAAGAAAAATTTGGATGCACCCAGTCAAAATGCTTTTAGACTTCTTTATCATATGGATGACACAACATGCCTAAACTTCTTCTATTCTTATAATGTCATGTCATGTATCCTATAATTTGCATTGATGCAAACAATATTTTTAACTTCGGAATTGTAGGCAAAAAAAACATAACCTTAATTAGAATAATTTTTTTTGTTATTCTATTGTTGTCATCAAGTTATCTTGACTTATGAAAAAATTTACATTCAAATAACACTCCATCCTCTTTGTTGTATTCATTGTCATAACAAAGTATATAGTCATCTACATAACAATCAATCCTCTTAAACTTCGATCCTAGTTTTGAAACTAAACTCTTAGCATCATAATTTCTTTTTCGGCAAATGCTCCTTAATAGTGTTACACTCATTATCATTTTCAAAATGAATTCCCAAATATGTTTCAAGAATGTTCTAATTAGACTTCCAAGCTAACTTCTACATCACCATTTCCTACATTGATACAAATAGATCACCTTGAGCAACATTTGCATTATTTCTTGAAGCACTCATACCATTATTGTGATCAAATAAATTAAACTATGACATCTTTTCATCTTGATTCATCTAAACTCAATAATTAAGTTTAAAGAAGTTTTTCTATATAGACATTCACAATTCTATCCTCCAATACTCTTGTACAATCACATTTAGTATATTAACATCTAATTCTCCATCATAAACATAACAAAATTGTTAACACCATAAATTAATCATCGCATAATAAAAGTCTTTTTTAAACTACCTCTATCATTATAATACTTTTCATATATCAAATTATTATTTCAATAAAAATAATTCATTGTTTTGTATAATGAAAACAATGTAATATATAAATAAAATATAAATAAAGATATATGATATAAGGAATTATTATTATTATTATTATTATTATTATTATTATTATTATTATTATTATAAATTATAAATTATTTGTATAAATTAAGTTTTAAAAAATATTTAAAATACTAAATATATAAAAGAAAATACGATAGTTGATATGATGTAACTCAACTCAATTTCAAGATCATACACAACACAACCCACCGAATGCATTAATTCGTTTCATAATTCCAAACAACCAACCAGTGATCTCACCAATAAAAACAAAACAGCATGAATATTATGAATAATATGAATATTATGATAGCCAAATCAATCACATGTATAAAAGACAACACTGAAGAATAGCATAATAGAACAGTAAATAAACAACAGAAAAGAATAACCTAATTGATCAGGGAACATAAAAAAAAAATATAACAAAAACAAATATGAATGGAGTAATAATGTTTCAAACCCTCTCTCCTTTTTTTTTCTTTAATTGTTTTCCTAATAACTCAACCCTTTCATATTACTAAAATATTACTAACTTTTGAGTGTTTAAACTTACATTAGTAAACAAAATCAAACAAACCAGCACTGTTTCTTGGTTTATACAAAATTCTTGAACACACCATCAACATACGTCATTACGTTTATCAATAACTCAACAATAAGTATTACTTTAAATTTATCTCAGCTTAGCTGCAAGAGCTAGTTTCTTGCTGTTTTCCCAGAAAGTAACATGAAAGAGTTACAGTTGGGATCTATTAACATAAAATAAGTTTAGGAAAAGTTGAACATAAAGACACAAGAGGGAAAAAAACCTCAAATAAAGAGATATAGCTGTGTGCATGCACTGGTGTAAGTAATTCACTGTTAAAGAGTTGATATCCACCAGAATTTGATTGATAAGGCAAGTCACACTTTTAAAAGAGTGTAACTACTATAACAAAAGAAAGAAAAGAGTAGGAGAGAGAAAGAGAGAAACTCGGAAGAGAGAGAAAGTAACGTAAAAACATAATGTATTCAAAATCATGCATATTTTGTTTACGTTACACATACGTATATATAAACAAAAAGAGAAAGAGTAGGGATTGTTAAATGCAGTTACTAACTGCTAGTTAGTTGAGATTTAATACGCATAATAAAGTCAGTGTAATGTTGGGTTAAATGAATATGTGGTATATAAGGTGTTTTCAAAGGTACTTATGAGGTTTTTTTAATTTAAGCTTTACTTTTTTTAATCAAAATCACTTTTGACTTTATTAGATTTTTTTAGTTTCCTTTTGCAGAAGTTACTGTCAACCTTATAATTTTCTTTTGAAAATTTGTTGACAGCAACAGCTATTCTTCCACTAACCTTATCTGTTTTTAGTTTATATAAAACAAAATTTACACCAATAATAATGATAAAATAATAAAATTAAAATTAATTGTATGTGTATGGTGATTTCTGGCATACTTGAATGTAATACACTACATATGCCTAATGTATCGAAGGAGTTATATAACATGCATGGGGAAGGTAGGAATAGGTCATTATGATTGTTTTATGTGATATATAGAAAGATGTTAGGTCAATACATGTGGAAGTATCAATGGAGTTGTAAGTGGTGGAAAAAACGGAGAGTGAGACTAAATGAGAGGTGAAAAAGAATGTGTAAATATGTACTAAATAAATAAGTACCTATTCTTCAAAGTTACTCCAAACGTCAAATGACAAGAGTTTTTTTTTATTAGAAAAATAAATATGTTAATAAAATTGAAATAATAAATATAAAAACAACAACAAATATATAATATAAAAATATGTAAATAATTATTTTTTTTATTATTATTCAATTATTTAATCTATCTTATATATAATAAAAAATTTATATATTATTAAATAAAAGTTTTAAAATTATTATTTATTTTATTAATGATTCACGATCAAATTCTAACTTTAAATTAAATCAAAAATTTTTTTTACATTTATTTTTTCATTTCAAAATAATAATTATTTTTATGTACTCAAATAAATCATATTACTTCTACCAACCCAAATTATTATTAATTATTATTAAATTACTTTTGATGGGTAAACTTATATACCTCATGTTTCTTCAAACTTATATATCTTATTATCAAAGGTACATTAGGAGAATTTTATATCATTTCCATAACAATAATCAATTAAGGAATAAATTAAGTAGGGATGAACTGATATGTGTGTTACAACGAGTAATAATAGGATTATCAAAATCCTTTAAAAAAAATTAAAAGAATCACTATCATAATTTATTAAAAAAAAATTATAGAAAACTTTTAAATAAAAAATATTCCTTAAAATTATATTTGAATTTGAGAGTCGATTACATAGAAGATATTAATATTCTACTGTAATTTTAAAATATTTATTTTTTCCTTTAAATTAAATAAAATAATATATAATATTAAAGTAATTTTACATTATTACTTTTAAAAAAAATATTTATAAAAATATTTATTTGGATTCAATATATTAACCTTATCTTTATATATTTTTATTTACAATAAAAAAATTAGAGTTATATAATTTTTTTTTTATGTAAAATGATTTTGTTGCAATAAAATTTGTTTTGATGATTTCTCATAAGATAACCCGATGATTATACTTAATGCATTTATTAATTTTACAGTAAATTGAAATAGTATAAATTATACATTAATATTATAAATTATGAACTTATTTAGAAGGAAATATTTAATTAAAGTATATTAATTATATTTAAAAAAATATTAAATATAAAATAATTTATAACATATCTATAATATAATATAAATATATATATATATATATATATATATAAGTATTTAAGATTAGTAAGGGATAATTTCTACTTTTGTTACACTCATCCAAAATATAAAATTTCTATTAAATTTAGATTTAATCTTTAATACAAATAAGTTATATAATTACATTATGAAAGTGCAACTAAATTAATTTCTATTCTTATTCACAAAAGGTTTTCCTTTGAACCTATTATCTGTTCTGTATAAGGAATACGATCATAACAACGATCATATAGAAAACACTTAAACTAGTAGAATTTAGAATGGAACACTCAAATAAGATATCAAAATATATTCATAAAATGTATAATATAACTTTCATTCTCAGTACAAGGGCCTACCTAAGGCTTTGTACCTTTAAACATAGTCATAATGAAACAGACGTCTTCTGAAAGACTAGATGAATCTCGGATATCGAAGGTCTAACACCTGATGCATACTCTTGGACCACGGGCCTAACCGGCCGACCACTGAGTATTTTTCACTCCAAGGTCATCCCACAACTCTCCCACCAATCTTGTATCAGGGTAATCTTAACTAATTGCCTTTCACAAAGAACAATTATTAAGGTTTTCATCGACTTTCATCATATGTCATCTCAGTTTACATGACTCAGATGAACATTAAAGTTTGGATACCCCATTACGTATCCCTAGGTCAATCCACACTAAATATTAGAGATATCATCATAAATTAGATACATAAATCCAAACCTCCTCTCAATAGGACTCCCACAGGCCTCACGCCATTTATAAATGTCATACACAGTTCCTCAATTCCATACATAAGCATACGTCTTATCTCCTCATCCAAAACTAATCAAAATAACACAATTAGTTTCAGGGACAATTTGCTCAACGGAAGCTCAATCCACTCAGCGGATGGAGTTCCGCTCAACGGAACCCAAATCCGCTTAGTGGATTTTGACCCGAGAGTAATCCTACACTTGGGATAAATCTCGCTTAGCATAGGGTTCTAACGCTTAATGGATGATCCGCTCATCGTAGGGGCCTCCACTTAGCAAATCTTAACTCGAGAGTCCCTGGAACAAATCTGCTTAGTATAGGGTTCCTACGCTCAACAGATTATGTAGAACAAGGGTTCTGTAGAACTACGAAAATGCACATACACCACATAATCATAATATATCATGCATTTCAATCATTCAAGCACAAATCTCATGAAAATAGACTAAATCACTAGCTTCCCTTACCTTTCTCTGGATTTTCAAGGTTGCCTTCTTTCAACAATAGGGTTGGATTCTAAGCACTCACTAGCTCTTCGGACACCTAATAGCACACCCAACACACACCACGAACACAAGTTAGATTAGATTCGTTTAGAGGATGAACTCTTGCAAAGAACCCCCAAAAAAAATCCAAAACCCTAACTTTCCAAGGTGAGTTTGAGCATGGAAGAACCTACCAAAATGAATTACAATCGGTGAGAATCGGTCTCCTCTTCAAGTACTTTCCAATAATGGCCTCGGGTTTGGAAGAAGATGAAGAATGGGTGAGAAATCCTAGAGAGAAGGTGGATGGTGCTTGGGAGAGGAGAGTTTAGAGAGAGAGGGGTTTCTTGAAAATGGAAGGTAAGAAGGTGATCCTAAGGATATATCCCTCGTAAACTTAAGTGACTCTTTCACCCTTCACTAATCAAGACTTCTCTTATTTAGTTAAATTAATTCTTCCAAGATTCGTACATGCATAGTCATACATATATTTAAATAATAATTTTATTTACGAAGGTAATGCCATAATATTATACAAGTTTTCTACTATTTCTATTATTTTTAAAATATATAATATTTAGTTAATAGGAAATTTTATTTAATATATATATATATTAATTGTTAATTAATTGACACTAGATTGTAAGAAGATGAGCGTGATCATACATACATCTAAACAATCTTTTAGATAGATAGATAGATAGATAGATAGATAGATAGATAGATAGATAAATAAAATGGTAAACGTCCAAATTTATAGTATATTCATTTTTTCCAGATAAGATTTATCACGTGAAAATAAAAAATATTTACAAAAATCATAATAAAATGAAAGTTGGAAATTTTTTTTTCATCAGCACAAAATTAATTCTCCTTCAAGCAAAAGTTGAAGTTATTGCTTAACTTTTACTTGCATTTCTATCTATTTCCGTATCAAGACACGATCATTGTAATATCAACAAAAATCACAAACACAAACAAAAAAGGTAAGCTAATATAAAAAAAATCAATCAAAATATATTAATTCCTAAATTCATCATCACAATCATTTATCTAAACATATTCAGGTATTTAAATAATCATAGTCGTACTCAATCTCATACATTCATCGCACTCACTCATTCACATGCACCTAATATTCTAAACAAACTCTTCTAGAAAATTATATGAAATTCTTAACCTCTAAGGTTAACACTTGATCATGTTTCCTTGTTATCAAGTTATAGAAGAATCTTAAGAGTCTTTTTCACCTCTAGATTTTACATGCCTATTTCCTTTTTCTGGTATTGACATGTAACCCAATGATAAGTATAGTAAGAACTTTCATCGTCTTCTAATCAAATGATACTCTTGTCTACGTGACTAGAATACCATTAAAGTTTGGATACTCTATCTAATATCTTCAGATTTTCGTATATACACTAAAGTTATACCAAATAGTACCTCATGGTAACTATCTGACTTACACACACAAAAAAACACAACCATTCCAAAAATTATACAACATACCAAAACAATCTCATTAACATCAATCAATGTCATTTCCATTTCCATTAGCTCCAAGATTAATATCTAGAATCAATATCATATTGTTGGTCGAGCTGAGTCGTACGGGTTAGTATTCAGAATTAGCATTGTGTTGTTCACTAAGCTAAACCATAAGAGTTGGTACCTATAATCAACTATGATTATATGATGCATGGTACTCAAGGTGGTATGCGTATGTAACTAGTATGGTGAGTTATGTTAGAGTAAATTTAATGAGATCCCAATGACTTTACTAATTGGTCAGGTTATGTAAACTATGAAATTAAGTGGTGAGAAGTTGATGGGGATGATAATAGTACACTCGATATACAAAGAGGTATGCTAAAATAGGTGAAAGGGTACTAATAGTCCTACCCTATGTAGAGTTATCAGGATGACACTCTAATTAGGTTTGGTGCAATGTCAATCACAATATAACACATAAATATTAATCTCTGAATTTGAGCATAACAATCAAAGATTTTCAAAAGTATAAAAAATTTCTATGTTATGTACTAATGATTTATGAATACTAATTATTTATTTCACTTTACATAATAAATGTTTAAATATATGATTATTTAAATAAATAACTTATATTTAAATATATGATGATTTAAATAAATAACTTACTCTATTTTTATTTATGGATAAACTATTATAATCATATTTATTATATACGAGCGGATAATATTTTAAGCGGTAAAAATAATTCAGGACCATTATATGAATAAAAATGATGATCGAGAATTAAAAATAATATATATATATATATATATATATATATATATTTTGTAACATAAATATAACTTTTTTACGAGAATTTGTTTTATATAATTATACATATGTAAATATATATTTAATGTATAAAAATTATTACATCCCGATTACTTTAATAATAATTTTAAAAGTCTATCACATTTATAGATATTATTTTTAAAATATAATCTTTTTCATCCAATTATTCATGCATTTATTCTTCTTTTCAATTTTAAATATAATCAAAATATTTTAATGTTAAGTCAATAAAAATAATATATCTACGGCATAAAATACTTTCTAACTAATTAGATATATAATATAATATTTTTATATAATTTAGTTAAATAAATTTTAATTATTTTTACAAAACTTATATTTTACAATTAAAAGCTTTTTTAAATGAATATATAACAAAATTTATCATAGTAACTAACTTTAAAGTGACAATTTTTTTATTTAGTGTAAAATTTCACATAATTAATATTAGCAAACATAATTTTTGTTTAAGTTATGCTGTTTGTTTTAGTATTTTCTTTTTCTTTACTTCATCTCTTATAAAGAAAAAACATTTAAATGGTTGGTTTGAATTTGAATATAAAAGAAGGGTTGAAATAGAGTTAAGACAATTTCTTTTAGGTGGATATTAAGGTGGATATTAAGTAAGTATTTTAAAGTATAAATAATAATGTAAGAAGAGGAAGTTAGATTAAAAGAGTTCGAATTATATTAGTTCACCCTAAATTTTTGGACTGCATTCAGTTCTCCTAAAATAAACTCTTAAAGGGTTCCGCTATTTTCAGATCACTACTAATATTGGATACAACGAGTGTACAATGTCACTCCTAACTACAACGAATATACCATGTCACTCCTAGCTACGAGTACACTAAGTCACTCCTAGTTATCTCATTTTAATATTTCTCTAAGACTAAGAACTACAAGTATTCTTAAGTACGACTCCTAACTATAAAGAAAAGAGTTTTCAAGGAAAGATTATAGAAAAACTCCCACAAAGAGGATATACAATAAAATGTTCCTGATTGAGATTTTAACTTCACTAAGGAAAAATATAACAATGAATTTCTCTATAAACTTTCTAACAACTTGTGTATTATCATGATTATAATTGTTGTAACTATTGTTCTTCTGCCTTTGTCATTTTCTACTTTTATAAGCTTTCAAAAATATGACTAAGGAAGAAAAATCTTCAACTTTAATATTCTTTAAATATTCTAATGATAATCTTTTAATATTTTGATAGGTCATATTATTAAGATTTTTCTCTCAATAATTCTTTTTTGGAAACACTTGATTTATCATGCCTACTAAAAATAAATACAGTGCAAATATAAAATATATATTCTTATAATAAACGGAATATTTTTTTTTATTTACGAGATAATATATTTAATTGTTTTGAAATTAAGAAATTTAATTTTTATTTAATCTTCGTATTATCTATTATATAATTTTATATTATATTATATAATAATATATTAATTATACTATATTATATATTAGAATATAGATTTGATTATAAATTTATATCATATTTTAAAATCTCTTTATATTTAATTTTGTAGTTACTTATTTAAATTTAAATATAATATTTCTTATAAATTTATTACAAATTCTTTCAAATAACACATATTGAATGCTTATTTTTTTATTAAGAGAAACTGATTATAAATCTCATAAAAATATTTAAAAATAAATTTCTTAAAAAATATAAATACTGATTTTATTAAAAAATTAGTTTTATATAAATTATATAAAAATATAAGATGTGCAAATATAGGTAAATAAGAAAAAAAAAATTAAGTGTTCTATTTCTTCATTTATTTGTATGTACATAAGTCTAATAATAAATGTATTAATAATGATACATGAACATTTATTTATTTTTTTTTAAGACATTTATATAATATATTTTCTAATAATTTTTAAGACATTTATATAATATATTCTTCACTAAATATATTATATTTATATTTACGTTTAACACGTATTTTAAGAGAAAAAAATAAATTTATATAATATATGTTTTTTTTTATCATACAAATACACAAATGCTGGAACTAGTTATATACAATTAAAAGGTTTGTAATAATATAAGTTTATAAATATTATATACTTAAAAATATTATTTGAAAACTTCTTTTTACTTAAAAATAAAAATCAATTATATACTAAAGAAATGTAATGATAAAAACTTATTTAATTAATGATAAAATCATAATTAAAAAATAAATTATATTAAAATGATAAGTCAAATTCCCCAACTATTTTTACCTATAAAAAGAATCATGATTAGTAGACAGAAAAAAAGAAGAAAAAGGAAAAAAGAAAAAGAGGGAGATAGAAGTTAGAAGCTGATAGCCACAAATCCAAATCCAAATCCATGAAAGATCTATCTATTTCCCGATCCTAAACATACACCCTTCAAAGCCTGAAGAGACAGAAAAAATAGCCAAAACAAAAACACCATTCGAATTCAAACAGTGGCTTTCACCACCAAACAAATCCTGATGAATGATGAACTACGACACGCCACACCACGCCTCCACCAAACATGCCATGAATTTAGATTCCTGTGTCTTCTAAGCTTCACAATCACTTTTTAAAACTCATTTTTATCTTCAAAACAAAATCTCTTGAATGGATGGACAAAATTTACAACATTTCAAAAGGTTTGAAAAAAAAAGAAAAAGAAAAAGCCTCAAAATCATAATAAATATATTTTAAAATCGATTAATTTTACTCTTTCTTACATTTATGAAAATAAGTAAAATTAGATATTCACCATATGAATATCTATAATTTGGTATAATTTGATTTTGATAAGTGTTTTTATTTAAAATGAGTTAAAATTTTACGTTAAATAAAAATAAGAAAGTTAAATAATATATAAAAAAAAAATATATACAAATTTTTAGCTTAAATTTAGATAAGAAGTAAAGTCATATTCATTTATATAGTTATTGATTTATTTTTATCGTTAAAATTTTTTTTGGTATTAACCCCTTTTTTATATACCTAACAAAATATACTAGTAAAAATCAAATAAATAACGAAAAAAATGGTATGTGGCAAGAAAATGGGCCATATATATATATATATATTTTCCCAAAAGCTACAAATCATGGATTAAATAGACCATTCTTGAGCTACAATTGAAATTCAGACCTCTAATTTTTAACCAAACCACCCTCACAAGAGATTAATCATAGAGTACCTTGAAGTAGCTTATAATTGAAGCATCATCGTCGTGAACAAAATAGCCACTCATGTCTGGGTCATTTTGCAAAACCAGTGCCCTCTATGCCTATGATCTTACCAAATCTCTCATTTATTTTGGCAATAAATCTTTTGTAAGTTTGGTTTCATTTCATTTTCAAATTTCAACCTATCAAGCTATAGGACCAGTTTCCCAAGGGTTATAGGTGGCCAACATCCACATACATTATATACGATTGAAGTGGAAACAATATAGAATTTTTATTGTGTGTTTAGATATGCAGATTTACTATCCAGAAAGAAGAAAAAGCAGAAAAAAGATGTGAGATTATATTTTTTTTGTTTATATATATATATATATATATATATATATATAAGAAGAGAAAGATTTTTTTATAAAATTAAAAGGAAAGAAGAGGAAAGACAAGTGACATTTATTACATAATTCAACATTCGAGGTGCCCATACTCAATTATGAGTGTTTTTTTTTGTTTTTTTATAATAATATTATTAATATTAATATTAAAATTTATTTTTTTGTTTTTCTTATTATATTTTTAATAAATAATTAAAATTAATAAAAAATTAAAAAATTATTAATTATAAATAAAATTATTTCACTTTTCTTTTACTTTTTTTTCTTAATCTAAATAATTTAATTTTTTAATTTTTCTTTTTCTTATTTTTTTCATTTTTAATTTTCTAATCTATTCTTTAATCTAAATAGAAGCTTAGAGAAAAAAATTACTTTTCTAATAATATTTCAATTTTATATTATTTTAAAATCTTTCTTTCTTTGAATTTTAATTTATCCAAATATAAAAAATGATAAAATTTCAATTTTCATATACAATTATTAAACTATTCTTCACGTATAAATTTTGTATTTCTAAATAAATAAAATATTTTATATACAATAAAATATATAAATACCTTAAGTTTTAAAAGTCTTGATAAATTATTTTATATTTTTATGTTATTAAAAGGTTAGCTTGTAACATAACCATTTTTACTATATTATACTACTCAGTCCATAATATCTAAATATTTAAGTGCTAAATATATTACATTTACAAAAGATGTCTCAAAAGGACTAAATAAAAGTCTCAAAATACATAAAATATACTACTAAAGTCCTATTACAACTTCCTACATCTATTGTCTCCCAGTAGAGGAGCCCTCTCCTGACCTAGCATCTGCTCCCGTGCAACACACACGATCATAGCAGTCAAGGAAAGACAACAGAACAAGCAGGGCAAGCTAGATATACAAGGAAACATGCATAGTCAAAATAAATTACACAGATAAATTACTATTATCACAATCAAGTGTAAGGGCCTACCAAAGGCTTTACACACATATTCACATTTCACACATCACAGTCAAGACCGACACCTTCCGGAAGATTGTATGGATCTCGAACATCTAAAGCTAGCACCTGATGTATCAAACCATGGACCAAGGGTCTTATAACGACCGACTAACTGAGTCTCTTTCACCTCAGCACCATCCTCTCTACTCACAACATCAGGGTAGCCCCATCAAACTGCCTCATTTGAGTAACTAATGGGACCTCTATCGACCTCTCACCACATGTGGCCTTAGTCTACATGACCAGGACTCACATTGAGATCTGGATACCTTATATGATATCCCTAGATCCATACACACTAATCTACCACATGCCACATGCCATTCATACTCATCATCATAGTTATTTTCCTCTAACATACACAATCATAAGCCCATTATCACTTTCATTCATCAAAATTACAGTTCATGCATCATATACACTTGTCTAGGAACATCATACATACATACATATATCAAATTTCACCTTTTTAACTCAAATAAAGCCAAAAAAACAGGGAAGAATTCGCTCAGCGCAGCCCAGATCCGCTCAGCGGATTTTTTATTTTTTTTTTATTTTTTTTTTTTACAAATCCGCTCAGCGCATTACCATGCGCCGCGCCCCATTCCTCCGCTCAGCGAATTTTTTGCCCGATGATCACTATAAAATTCCGCTCAGCGCAAATTTCATGCGTTGAGCGCACTGTGCGCTAAGCAAAATTTTACAGTCATCCTTGTAACAAATCCGCTCAGCGCAGGGCCCCTGCGCTCAACGGATTTTCTCAAGCCGAGCTCCGATTCAACATGCAATTGGTTCCGAATTTCAGGCAAACACATAGAACAACATAAAGCAACACAATTTGTACAGATTTGAAGCAAAAACACAGATTTCTCAAGAAAAGAAAAAGTCAAAGTTCTAGCTTCCTTTACCTCAAATTCCTCAGTCAAATTAGCAGATTCCTCTATAAATTAAAGTCTAGAAGCTCCAATTGGTCTTATAAGCGCCTAAAATCACAAATTTAACATATAACCACCAATTTCTCTTCTCAGGCCAAAGGAAGAAAATTAGAAAACTTACCCAAATTAGAATTCTGATCGGTCCAAGTGGTTCTATTCTCCTCAAGCTTCACAATGGTATATTCAGATCTTGAAAATGATGGAAGGTTGGAAAATTTGTTAGAGAGAGGGTAGAGAGAAAGTTTAGAGAGAAGGTTTTTTAGAAAGATTGTGAACTTAAGATAATGAAGGTTGAAAGGTTAAGTTTTTCTATTTAAAGTTCTTTTCAAAACTTTACCAGTCACTTTCACCCTTCACTACTTAAGCTACTATCTTTCTAGAACTATTACACACTGGGTCTTTACATAGCTCATAGTATTTCATGTTTTAAAAAATGTTCATTTAAATAAGTTGAGCTAATTGGCAAGGGCGGAGCCAAGGGGGACCAGCGGGGGTCACGCCCCCCGAACATTTTAGATTTTTTTTATTACTATATAAAATTATAATTAAATTATAAAATATATTATCTTTGGCTCCCTAACATTTTATATTTTTTTATTATTATATAAAATTATAATTAAATTATAAAATATATTATCTCATAACATGGTATAAAAATATTATATATAAATTAAATCTAAATAGAATATCTTTAATTAAAAATAATCAAATATATAATCTTATATATAAAAGAGAATATTTTATTTATTATTAAAAAGACAAGTTTTTATATTTGTATTATATATCATTTTAACAAATATCATCAATTAAAAAAAATCAAAAGATATCAAAATAATTTTATATATATATATATATTAGAAAATTGTAGAGTATTAGAAACTAAAAGTTAAGAAATTCAAAATAAAAACAAACAAGACGTCATCTATATTTTTCTTATAGTGAAGAAACAAAGTAAGAAAAATTCTTTCTTTATTATTTTTGTTCACTATCTACGGCAATAACAAAACGTGCATTTTCTGCTATGAAGATTATTAAAACAAAGTTTCGGAATAAGATGAAAGATGATTTTCTTACTGATTGCATGATTGTTTTACCTTGAAAAGGAGATTGCTACAAAGTTCAATAAAGATGTGATAATTAATTTTAATGTATATATAATAATTTTTTTTAATTATTCCGATTTGGTCCGAACCGAACTGACCGGTCCAATTCGGTCCGCCCCCCTCACCTAAAATTCCTGGCTCCGCCCTTACTAATTGGTTAACGAATATATTAACTAACTCCGTTGACCTAATAAAAAATGTTAAAAAATCAATTTTTTTTTTAAATATAAAATATCATATTCAAATTTTTAAAACTTAATATATCAAACCTCAAAATTATCAAAAACATAAAAAAAAAAGATTTATATTTATTTTATATATTTTAATTTGGCCTTTGTACAAGGAGTAAAACTAACAAAAAAGTATAATAGATAAGTATTTTCCCAACACGCAAGTTAAGACCATCTCGGTCTGCTACATAAAACCGAGACCTTATCGATTGTTAATACAACGTGTTCAAACATAAAGAAGGTTAAGTGTTAATCATAAACTAAGTAATACAATACATAAGATAAATAAGGTTTAAAAATTCTAGCCAAGACCCACCAAATAAAACTCACAAATAATAGTATAAATAAGAATAATAAATGAAATAATAAATAAAGACACAGTAATATTTGTTGGACATTCAGTAATATTTGTTGGACATTCATGGACTTCTGTGTCAAATTGTCTTTACATGTATACCCCGCTATAACCGACCGACAAGAGTGAATTAAGGATTTAAGGATTCACATGAATAAGTTTTGTTGCTTTTTAGGAGTAACATAGACTCATTGAAGAGTCACTATTTAATGGTCTCAAGTAAAAGTAGTAGCAAGAGTGACTTTTGCACTTTGATTGAGTGAGAAAAAAAAGTAATTGAGGTTAGTGGCTCTGGGAGGAATTAATGATGGATTTATTGTGATTATTTTAAAATAATATATTTGTTTAGATTTTTGTTTTTTTATATAATAGAAAAATCGTATATAAATTAAATATGAGAATTAATTAAAATATACAAGTATTAATTAAAATAATATGATGTAAATTTTTTTTTATCAATTGAATTAGATAGTGTAACTACTTTTTAATCCATTGAATTCTAATAATTTTTTATTATATATTTATTTAATATATGTATTTAAAAAAAATAATTTTAATAATAAATCTTATTTATCTATCAAATAAATAATTATTTAAAAAAATTTTATTTTAAATTTAAATAAAAAAACTCTTAAATAATATATTTTTTTAAAATTTATCTCATTTGATAAAATATTCAATAATTGTTTTAATTTTATAAAATACAATTTTATAAAATCTTTAATAAATAAATATTGATGATTCTAATTCACGCATAATGTAATTTATAACTAATATACAGTGAAAATTGAGAATGTTAATTTTAACATATGATTTTATTTTATATTTTTAAAAATGGAGAAATTTGACTTAGACTTTTTATTAATAGAGATAAAATTTTAAAAAGTAGATACTATTAAAAAGGGTAATTAAGTCATTTAAATACAAAGTTGTAAAGTGAAAGTAAAAAGTAGAAAAAGAAAATCAAATTACAACAACGCTAGTGCTTTGCTAGATATAACTTTACTTATATCTTTTTAAATCCTCAATAAAAAAATATTATATTTAGTAATTACAAATAGTTAATGTTCTATAATAAAATAAATTCAACACTATATATTAGATTAATAGTCTTATGAACTTAATAGTAAAAGTTTATATATATATATATATATATATATATATATATATATATATATATATTTATAACTACACAAACCAAAAGGGATTAAATAAAGAGAAGCATAGTTTAAAAAAAAATAAAAAAAATTGTAATCCATAATAGACAAGTTGATGATTATAGTAGTGGGCCACCACTAATCGTGTTGAAAATTCATTAAATTGAATAAAATGAAGTTATGATAAGAAGCATGTGAAGGTATATTGATATGATAAGTTATATGGAGTTTTTTTTTATTTCATACTCTTATATGATAAGTTATAAGACATTAAACTAAAAGTGTATGACAAGTTAACATTATGTTATAGTTGACTTAGCTCTTCAACCACCTTCCCCATGCCAAATCAATACTATTTTTATTTTTTTATTTTTTTATTTCTCAATCATTCAATTTATTTATACACAAGTCAATCAATAATTCATGTACCCTTTGAATTTCATCTTTAAAAAAATTAGTCTTGGAACACTCCATGTTCATTCACCAAAATAATCAAATTATAATATTGTATGTATGTTTAGGGTTTTAGATCAAATACAAAGTTTTATCTTAAATATATTGAATTTAATGAAATTATTTATTATATATTATTAATGAAATTATTTATTATATATTATTAAGTCAAAAATTTTGATTTCAATTTTTTAAAGGATTTCAATTCTAACTAAACTAAATTGTTTTTCTTTGTTTTTATATAGCTATAATATTTTAGAAGAAACAAACTACTTTTATTTAGTTATTATTTTTAAAGTTCAAGATAATATTAATTTTTTTTCTCATTTATATTCTTATTTTTAATTAGTTTATATATAAACATTTATTGTGTAGAAATGAAAAAAAAAGTATTAAAATTAAAAAACAATAATTTTTCTAAAAAAACTTGAACTACAATAATAATATATATATTGTAATTTATATATTCAAATAAAGCAAAATGTAATGATTAAACAACTTTTTAGAAAATAAATCTCGTACTTTATTATGATGACTAATGTTCCTTTACTCTCTTTTTTCTGTTGTTTTATTTTGAAAAGTTCAAATGTAATGATTTTTTTTTACTTATAAGAATTTTTCCATTTATCTTTTTCATGACTATATTAAAATGAATGTAAATATATAAATACATTAGAAATAAAAAAATACTTAAATTATTAAAATTGTGTAAAGAATAAAAGTATAATTGATAAAATAATAATTAATAATACAATCAAGCTATAAACAAATTAAATTTTATTGATAGAGTTTTACCAAGAAAAATATATTAATTATATTTATGGAAATTAGTTCAATATTTATTATTAAAATAAAATTGAATGAATTGAACGTTGAAAAGTAGCCTTGTCGTTCACGTTTAAATTGGAGTTGAATCGTCACACGAAAAGTATGCACAAATTTCAAAAGGAAGTTTGAAAAACGCAACGAAATTATCAATCACGCTTCGGTCATTCGGCAGAGGCGTGCATAGTGCACTGGCAACCTTCATAACAAGTCAACTAATTTTTTTTTCTTAACTTTTTCTTTTTTTATTCTTCAAAATTTTTTTAAAACTACAAATACAATTTTTTAAATAAAAATATGAAATAGAATGTAACTGTTCCTGAGTAGAACTGAATTACATCTCTTAAATAAGATAGCATATTCCAAGCTTGTGATTTTTCTCCTGATTTTTTTTATCTGTCACAGTCTTAATCATGTCTTATTATTGTATTTAAAGTTAATAACTATGATTAAAATTAATAAATAGAAGAGATAAAGCGCATAATAAAAATTTAGTATATATTTTTAATAAAATAAAAAAGATTTAGTATATTTTTTAATATTTATATATGAGAAAAATTATAACATATAAATAAATAAAAAACTAAGAAAGTGTTGAGAATATCTCTTTAACTAAAATATCAGGTATAATTATAATATGTATAACTATAATATATAAATAGGGTGTAGATTTCATTTTTTGAATCGATTTTGAAAATAAATTAAGTATTGTAATAATATTTTACATGATATCAGAATCACTTTAATAAAATTATTAAATCTAAATTGAGTCACTTGTTAACGAGTTATGGTAAAATTTAAGAAGTCTCAACTTAAGAAGATCTAGATTGAGTTACCTTATTCAATGAAAATCTCAACCTAAAGTGTACTGTATATCTCTTGACTCAGATCTCCACAGGTCACGATGACCTAAACCCCGACTTGAAAACCAAAAATTAAGAAATCCCGTCATATCCAAGATAAATCTTATATATTCAAATCTATTATTATTATTATGAAAGATTTGCCCTTAATCCCAGAATGGGAATAATCGATCACAATGGATCTCATAATTAAAATCCCTAGAGGTAATTTTGTATTATTTCACATTATAAATAAATATGTCTAACCCATGTAATACTCACTCTCACTCTTAACCTAATTTTAAACTCTGCTTAAGTGTTGGAGTGTAAACGCAGGTACACCTATACGCTTCATAAAGAGATTATGAGAAAGTTGAGAAGGAATCAAGAATAAACCGAGAAGGAGTAAAAAAAAGAACAGTTTACAAAATACTTGATCTGTATAAATACTTAAAGAAAACTTGAATTAAATCACCTGTTAAGCCTCGACATGAGAGAGTTTTGGAGTAATCTGCACCACAAATTATAACAAATATAATAAATATATTTTTAAAAAAATGTTAAGGAGTGTATTATATATAAACTAATTTTAATATTTAAAAATTAATTAAATTTTGTTTAAAATAGTTGTAGAAAATTTGGTAGCAGGCATAAACAGTTATAAAGAATTATTATAGGAGAAGATTCTGAGTTGATTCTTCTGATAAAGGAACATGAAATATGATTTGCTTATCTGTGTTCTTCCTCTTTGGGCAATTGTGAGAAACTAAGAATAATGGAGTGTGATATGTGACATATATTAATGAAAAGTAAAAGAATGGACGGTGATTTTGATACAAAAGTCTTAGATTGAAAATGACATACCAAACATTAATTATTCTAATTTTATTTTGCTTCAAAACATTTCTTAGAATCTTTTAGGGATCAGCCACACATCTTGGAAACAAAATTGGGTACTTTTTTGGACGTTTATACATTTAATTTACTTTATTCATATATTATATCGTTGACTTAAAATTTTTATACTACAAAACAATTTCTAATTTTTTTACTAGAAGTAACCTATATTATTTTATTTTTGGAAAACTTATATAAACATTTTCAGTAATACTTTGAGTAACGAAATAAAATTTAGTCACTTCTAAAAATCATACATGTAAGACTCATTATTATCGTGTATATGAAAAAAGATCAACACCCTCTTCATATAATAATTCGGTTTAAATATTTATAATAATTAGGTTTAAATATTTATAATAATTGGGTTTAAATATTTATAATAATTAGGTTTAAATTTTTTTTAGTCAAATGATATATAATTTTAGTTATAATTATTGTAAGATATTTTTTCTTTAATTATATCATTCTAATATTAAAAAATATTTTTTTTTTTATCCTAATTATATACATATGCTCCTTACTTCCTCACATGAAGAATCAAAATAGTTATAGTTCCAAATCACAGTATATATATATAGATTTTAAAGGTATTTATTTATTTTAAAATGAAGGTTAAAGATTAAAAAAATATTTCAAATAAAAATATAAATATTTTATAACGACTAAAACCAAAATTTACTTATTTTATAATATTAAAATTATTTTTTACTAATTAATTTATTAAATTTGTGACTATAATTTGTTCCATGATTAAATAACTTACTTCTGAGTTATTTTTCATCAAAATAAAAATCGTTTTTATTTATAAAATAGGAATATGATATACAACTTTTTTTCCAAGTCTTTCAATGGTGTAAAGGTTATATCAAACACCTAACTATAACACAAAATATGACATTCACTTTTCATTCAAGCTGAATATATAATACCCCGATAATAATACATTGACTAATCTAAAGTATAATAAGGATTTATATTATTATTTTAATTAAATTAAAATAAATCAAACTTTCATAAATATTTAATAAAATTAGCTTATATATTTAAAATAAAATATAAAAAAATGAGTTAATATTTGTATGTTATACTCAATTTATCTTGGTTAAGAATTGTTATATGTAAGGTTATATTTTTTCTCGTTCAAAGATATTATCATTATGATTCAAAAGTATTATCATTACAGTTAAATAATATACACCAAACAATTATTGTAAACTAGTATTTAGAAATAAATCATTAGATATTGATTATATACCACAATTTATATCATACACATTATAATATATTTATCACACCGATCAAATCAAATGTTATCATACACTAACATTCTATCACATATTATCACATACTAACATTTTACAATAAGATATTTAATGACTTTCACAATATACTTTCCTTAAAAATTTTACTTTAGAGATTTTCACCTATTACAATCTCCCATAAATTGATACACAACAAAAGTAACATTTTGGAAATCTGGTGACAAGATAAATTCTTAAAACTTGTCAAACTAAAACCTCTTTCATACAGGCAAACCAAGTAATAGGAACCTCAATCAACTCACCACTTGATAACTTAAACCTAATATCAATAAAATCAAAATATGTCTTACTAAATCCTCAATTTTATAATAGGAATTCACCATTCAATACATATTATTATACTCCTCAATTATGCTCTCATGCATCATAAATCATTTCTTAACTTCACAATCCACCATTTTCAACAAGCTCATCATATAACATCACAATATTGAATTTTATCATCTCTTAAATCATACAATTCACAACTACTCATTCTTAATACATCTCTCCATTCAAAAGAAACAATTCAAAATAACATACAATTATATATATATATATATATACATTTCTATCAAATTAAAGTATAATTAAATAAATAAAAAATCAAGTTCATTGTCAAAACATTCTTACTCCAGTGAATAACTCTTAATTAAAGGAAAATGAGATTGAGAGTAACTAAACTTTTATAGTTATTGTTTCTTAAACGACAAATATTTCGCTTGAACAAAAATGTCCTTATAAAAATCTAGATTTCACACAATATTCTTTATTTTAATCTCTTCAATTCATCACTCGTTTATAAAGTTTTCAACTCAATCAAACTACCAATTAACTAATTAATAATTACACTATCAAAGAAAAGGAAAAGAAATTATTTCCCACTATAGATAATAGAATGAATGAAAGCCTCAAAACGTGTACACATACTTTAAAAAAAAAAAATCAATAGGAATTATACACATATCTACACATTTTTGTTTAAAAATGTTTTCAAGTTAAATAATATCAACATATATAATATTTTAAATTTTAAAGGGATAACATTTATGCGAAAAAAAAAAATTCTTATTGTTTCTATTTTTAATATTCTTTCCAATATTGTCTCTCACGAATATTCTATCAATGTTTTTCAAACTTCAACAATTAACATTACATTTTAAATAGTTTCAATCCACAAGAATAAATATAGGAATAATAAAATAAATCGGATACTAAAAGAAAAAGACAAATATTTGTACATAAGAATCTCCACAATCATATATATATCCTTTATTCAAAATTTAATATCTTTTTAATATTCAAATTTTCTAGCTTAGGTTATTATAATGACATTCAAAATAATTAATTTTCCTTACCTTATTACTTCTTATTAGAAAACAACTTAGATCTAGAAAAATAAATGAGTTAGAGATGCTCTAAGTTACTCCTAGAAGACGTGATTCATAAATCAACTACATCACTAAGGACTTACACTAACATAGATTCATTATTAAGCTAAAACCTCATATGCAAAGGTATATAGACTCCCATGCAAGCACCACTCTAAAAGAGAAAGGAAGAATTTACTAAAAGAAGAACTTACTCTAATAAAAATTCAAATAAGGTAAGAGTGTTCTACTCTTTACTATCTAACATGCTCAGATCTTGAAAAAGAGGAACGAGGGGTTCAAAAAATTTTAAAGAGAACATAAAGAGTATTGAGAGAAAAAGAGTTTTAGAGAGATATTAATTTTTATAAATGAAAAATGAAATATTTATTTTTCTATTTATATGTTTTGAAAACTTAATAAAATAAAACCTTCATTCTTAATAATATTACACTCTATTTATCTATAATTCTCAAAACTTATTTTTTACAATCTCCCGAAGAACAAAATATTTTATCCTTGAAAATTCATTTACAAAAAAAAAAGAAAAAGATAAAGGTATTCTTCTCTCATCTTCTCTTCCAACTCCCACATAGAAAGACTTGACCTAACATTATGTAGCACTTTTACCATGCTGATAAGCCTATCTTTGAGTTGTCTAGTTTAATAGTCCTCAACTTTGATTGGCCTAGCCTCAAAAGAGAAATTCTCTTATTTATACGTCGCCCATTGCCAAAACATGACTAAGATTATGGTTTAACTTTCTCAGTTGAAACACATGAAACACATTGTGCAAGCTCACCTTCTTTATGGTCTGTTAGAGAAACTCAAACTCTATCAATACTACCTCTCCTTCTTGATACGAACATAAAAGAGTCTTGCACCTCTACCCACACAACACCTCATAAGGGGTCATTATGATATTAACATGATAATTGTTATTATACATTTATTCCATTATAGGTAGCATCTCATCCCAACTCCCCAACTAATCTAGTACCCACATACTTTATAAATCTTCTGGAGACTAGTTTTTTCCCTCAAACTATTCTTTTGCCTAAGGATGATAAGTAGAATTAAGTCTCAACCTAGTTTTTGAAACCTCTTATAGAGTCTACTAAAACTTGGATTTGAATCTTGGATTCTGGTCCATTACTATGCTGGAAGACATTCCATGAAGTCTTAAAAATCTCCTAGATGTATAACTGAACTAGTATAGTAATGTATATCCTTGAACTCACTAACATAAAGTTAGCATCCTTTGCCAATTGGTTTATCTACTATCACTCAGACATCATAATCCCTCATTGAATGAAGAAATAAGTAATAAAGTCTATGATTAGGATATTTAATAATTACAGTTATCCTTTCAAAATGATGGGAAATTATATCAAAATATTAAAGTCACATATTAATAGTCTCATCAAGCAGGTTCTTATTAAACTATGTACAACTACCTATACAAGACTGACATCTAGGGTGAAGGGTCTTAACAAAGGGTTTCAAAAGCTTCTATCTTGTTAGGAGAGATCAGAAAGCAAGATGTCCCCTTCATCAACTATCACTTCAGCCCTTATCACTCTTCCTCTAGTGACCTTCATGGATAGCTCGGTCGCATTATGGTTGAAAAATTGGAATTAATCTCTTAAAGATCTAGGAAGTCTTACCCTCCCTTTATATATACCGTAATTAAACATGAGATATTTTTTTGTTACCTTCAATATAAAAGGGTACCCGATAGGATACATGTGCATCTACCGAGATAACAAAGTTAAGACCATTTAAACCTAGTATTATAAGATATTTAAATAATCCTACTTGTTAATATTTCCTAAGTAACTCATTAATACTATAATTATATTGTATATCCATTAGTTTAACACGATGACAAGGGCTTGTCATGGTTTTGTCCTAAAAATGTTAGATGTAAACGTGAGTTTCTTCCTATTTATAATCCAAAAAAAAAAAAAAGAATTCATTCAATAAAATAATTGATGATTATACAAAAAATAATTTAGATTAATATAAAAAATTCTAAATAATAATTCTTGTAATTTTTTTGCTCTTATCCTTTCTCACAATTTCAAACTATCATTTTGGGTCCTAAATATTGTCAACCCTACCACTCAGGTAATGTTGTTCTTATGCTGGTATGGATAGTTGCTGGTTAATAATATGCTTCAAGGATTCAACGTGTGCACATAAATCTCTTTTTGGCAAAAAGCATAGTCAGTGATTCATTCAGGAATAAAGTGTAACTCTTAGATTATTTTTCCTACTTGATTTTCAACTAAAACTTTAAATTGAATAAGGTAATAAGAGCTTGAAATTTATATACTAAAAGATAAATTCTCAACTAAGTTTTAAAAAAACAACAATGAATACAATATAATATTTAGAACCATTAGTAAAAGGGATGGGAGATAAATCCTAAATATAGAAAGAAACTAGATCTAAGAGTCCAAAATATATTGTTCCAAAGTTTCCAAAAGGAAGTTTATTTGATTTGAGTAACAAAGTAAAAACTAAGAATTACAAGGAATATAACAAGTTTTTAAGACAAATTGAACAACTATAATATATGAGTGTCTCAATCTTGAATGTGAAAGTTGCAAGGGATTAGGTAAAGAATCTTTACAATGTGATGCACAAAACAATTGAAACTAACTTGAAATGGAGGAAAGTCATAAAGACCATCGTAGACACATCAAGTAAATTCTTTGTAATTGAACAAACATGAATTATGGATTTAAAACTACATGTTTAAAAGAATAGGGAATATAAAATGTTGAGTGACTAATATGATGAATTTTCAATCTTGAAACATTACCTATTTGAACACGTTTAGCTTTAAAGTAGGCATATTTGTTAGGTTTGGATAATTTAAACAAGACGATCTATACCTTAATATTTTAAACCCTAATATTTTAAGCCCTAATATTTTAATGCTAACAAATATAATTAAACTTTTTGTACTAATAATTTAATTGAAAGATGTACTTAAGAATTATAAAAATATTAAAAAAAAATGTTATATTCTTATAGGTGAATACAAATATTCAATAGACTATCTACTTTATGAGAAAGTCAAAATGTCTAAAACTACTACGTACCTCATCAGACCGTCTGATGTCTATAGATGATCCTAATATCTCTAGAAGTCAATCATACTATATCAAGACATTCAACAATCTTGGATATTAGTGTTGATATTATTAGAGCATAATCATCAATGGTTTAGGCAAGGTAGAGTACAAGTGTGGACTTGTCAATGTTTCATACACATGTGCCAAAAAGCATTGTACAAGTTATAAAAAGGCTATGAGTATAGCAAACACATAAACTCACAACAACTAGCTTTCGTGAATATTTATGAACAGTGGCGGACGCACGTAGATTCCAGGGGGTGCAAATGCACCCCCTCACATTTAATAAACCATGTTTTATTTATTTATTTAACTAACCCTTTTCCAAAGATTTGAAACATGCTGCCTATTGCCCCCACTAAGATATTTAAATTGCCCCCACTAAGATATTTAAATTGCCCCCACTAACTTAGGGTCCTAGATCCGCCACTGCTTATGAAGGACAATCTTGCATGAGTTTTGACACGACAATTTGCATGAACTTACTTTATATGATAAACCATCAGACTATCTACCTCTTCTATCTTCAAAAGATATTGTGAAAAGTTTAAAACTTTATTCAATTTTCTTTCTTTTGGAATTAATTTATTATTTTAAGAATTTATGAATTATTATTGTCATCATTGGTGATATAATGATGTGAACCTTTAGTATCTGAATATCATAGAAGATCTTAAACAATAGATAAAGGATGACAAGTATAAATTATTTTGTGATATCAAATCCTTGAATGTTTACTTGAGAATTGTTAGCCTTATTTTGTCATTAAGATTGAGTGTTATGATTTCAATTAATTTTACTAAAACCTCTATCACTTTTGAAAAACTTGCCCTCTTCTATTGTTATAAAAGTTTTCACCATTATTTGTCCTACCATCTCTATAACTTTGGGAATTACTTATCCTATGACCAAAATTAAAAATTGTGTTTTATATAAATAAAATAAAATTATGACATGATCTTTGATGTTTGTCAATGTATTTTTATTAACTAACGTAAGACTTAAATTTCTTATAATAGTGGATAAATCTACAATTTTCTTAATATAAAAAACTTATCTTTCTTAATAATTTATAATCACAACTTAAATTTTGTTAATCTATGCATGGGTTTGAGAAATATAGTACATCTCTTATCTTTTTCACATTTGATGTAAATCAATCAAACCTACTATATCTTTGTCAAGAAAATTAATGTAGACATTAATAGAAAAAATCATACAACCAAAAATTGATCATATTCATAATTGAGATACTTTTCATTAATTAATTCATTAGAACACCTTATTTTCATCAAATTTAACTATAATTTCTATATCTTTTAGAAATTATGAATTTGTACCGTGAATAGAATTGATTGTTAAGATAAGAAACAATTCTTGTCATTAAATTTTAAAATAACTAGTACAGTGAATATACTAAAAATGAAAGGAGTTTTTTTTTTTTTTTAAATTATAAAAAAATCTTTAAAGTTTTTACCATAATACGATTATAAAATTAAAACCTAAATGAAGATGGATAATATTAATAAATTTTCATTAAAATAAAGATAAATAATATATAAAATCTCAACTACAATAAACTAAGATAATACAATTTATAAAATAAATATAACTTATTTTTTTAACAAGAATAAAAAAGGTTAAAATTGTGATTTATTAATTTTTTTGTTAAATCGATTTTTTTATCGATTTGACATCAATTTCCCTGGATTGAGACGGGTTTTGTGCATCATTGATTTGCACCACAATCAAGTTCACAAATCCGGTTCTAGAAAACATGAACACATTTCATTTTCTGTTAACTCTTTTATTATTTATTTTATCAATTCATATTTTATCATTTATGACAAATTTACATCAATTAAATTAAAATTAATTTCTAAACTTTATCTAAAATAAGGTTTGAAATATAGACTAACACATTTTTTCCTTTGTTTTCTTGTATAGATTAAAGTATCTTTGAATCAATACTAAAATATTTAATATCTTTGAAATAGAAATGAATGCTGCAAATATAGAAATGAAGGTTTAGGTGGCGAAGCCTTTGAAGCATGGCTGACTTGTGTTTCTGATATCACGATGCATTAAACAATTAATCATTATTTATTTGATGTCTTTTCATACAAACTCTCAAGTTGCTCTTTAAATATTATCACTCTCATATTAGACTTCTATGTTATTTTTTCTTCAATTTCTAAAATTTATCTTACATCACTTTAGCTATTTTTGTTATCATAGAATAGGTTGGGCGAATAAATATTGTTGAGAAAAATCAGTAATTGAGTAAGAATTATATAATTTAATTATGTGTATAATATATAATATTTTTTTTAGTATATATTTATAGAAAGAAAATATCGAAAATAATAAAATTAATGTACACCTAATATGCTTTGTATATATATCTATTTAAGTAGATGAATAAAACAGAATAATATTTCATTGTGTTTTGATATGTGTCAGAGTTATATCAAAAGAAATGCTAAAAATTTGTTATCTATTATTGTGACAAAAACAAATAACAAACAAAATGAAAGGAAGTAGTGAAGGGAGGATGATGAGAGAATAATTTCTTCTTATGATTTCACTTCTAATGACAATCCAACTCTAGTGCAACTACGGGAAAAAAACTATGATGAATGTGTTCGATAAGTGAAAACAACACTATGAGTAGAAAATAAATTTGGTTTCGTTGATGGAACTCGAAATTCAATAAAAGATAAGAATGTCTTATGTACTTATTGTCATTGTCTTGGGCATGACTTAGATAATTGTTTTCATATCATAGGCTCTCTAGATTGGTGAGGAATAAACATGTTGAAGGATTAGATTTTCATGAAACATTTACACCAGTTACAAAGATGGTCACAATTCATACTTTTCTTGTAGTTGTCGTTTCTAAGAATTGACCACTCCACCAAATGAATGTTCACAATACTTTTTTACATAGTGAACTTGATGAGGAAATATATATATATATATATATATATATATATATATATATGAAGTTACCTCTTGGTTTCAGATTTCATGATCCCACTCAAGTTTGCAGGTTACATAAATATCTATATGGCTTGAAATAAGCTCTTTGTTGCTGGTTTGGTAAGTTGAAGAGTGCATTACAAAAATATGGATTCACACAATCCTACTCATACTACTCTCTCTTTACCCTCCATCATAATGAGTTTCACCTCAATGTATTAGTTTATGTTGATGATCTTGTAATCTCCGAAAATAATGAAGAAGTTATTCAGTCTTTCAAAGCCTACTTGACTTGAGTAATTGCTTTCACAAGAAAAGATCTTGGACTCTTAAAGTAGCTAAAAGTCCCCCTTAATGAAAATAAGTTCTTGACATTGTTATTGAAACTGGTCTCTTGGGTGTCAAGCCTACTGACTTTCTCTACTTGTCACAAGGAGTCCTCTATCTCTATTGATCCAACCAAATATCGAAGACTAGTTGGTCATTTTATTTACCTTTCAATTATTCGGTCTAATATTTCTTATAATGTTCACATGCTCGCTCAATTCATGCAAGCTCCTGTTCAAGACATTGAGATGCTGCTCTTCGTGAGTTTCATTATCTTATGGGTACTCTTGGACGGACAAGGGATCATGTTACGTGCAGATTGTGATTCTTCAACTTTACTATTGGTGTGATTCAGATTGGACTACTTATCCTTTAATAAGACATTTTTTCAGGGGGTGGATTTTTTTTCTTGGGAATTCACATATTTCTTGGAAAACTAAGTAGTAAGATATCTTATCTCGCTCTTCTGTTGAAGTAGAATATCGCTTAATGACCAATACCACATGTGAACTTACATGGTTAAAAGTTTCTATGTGCATGGATTCTAGTGCACCCTCTATCTGTAGCACTCTCTTATTCAATATTTAATATGATATTAGTAGTGTGTAGGGCTCTATCTGATATAGGAATAGATAAGAGATTATCTGATATTGTAATAACTTCATCATCTGGTGAAGTATTTTCATTCAAGTGTATTATAAGAGGAACATCATCATTAATAAAAACATGTATAATGAAGAAAGAATATAAAACATTAGATAAAGTCCAAGTAATAGAAATAAATTTTATTATTTTTCATCCAATAAAATTAGAATCTCAATCAAAAGTTTTTTTTATAATTTTTTTTTAAACATTCTTTTTATTATAATAAGGAATGATAATTTAAAATACTTATAATTCTTAATATTCAAAAGAAAATAAAAAATAAAAAAGTATGACTTCATATACAAATTATATACAAACAATAATAATACTTGATTGTAATCATATTAATTATATTAAAATCCTTTATTTTATTAGAAGAAAATTACATCTACAAAATAAAAAAAAATATTAAATTCTATTCCACCCTTTCTAAAATTAAATTATTCTTCAATGACATATTTTAATTTATAATTAATTAATAATTAATGTTTCAACAATTCTTTCTTAATATATACAAATATTATCTTATAAATAAATAAAAATATATATATTTAAAGAATTATTATAATTACAAATATATTTTTAAATATTTTATTTAAATGTTTTAATTATATTATATATATATTATCATTAAAATATACTCTAAAGTGAAACTATTATTAAAAGAATTGTCCATTTAAATCATATTAATGATGTTTATTGAGTTAATATTATTTTACCGGTATTTTGAGTGGAAAATTAAAGATACAAATTTTTAAAAAATTAAATAAAATATTAAAATCTGTTTAGAATTTGGATCCGACAATATGATGTGAATTGGGATCCCCATAACCTGAATTCACGCCGTAAAACAGAGTAATTGTGTATTTAATTGATAATTTACTATTTAATACATTACATAAAATATAAAACAAAAATAATTATTAAATCAACTCTAAATTAAATAATAGATTCACTAATTATTCTCTTTTCAAATATTCTAATATTGTTAGTAATATCACATTTAAATATATTTTTTATTTTAATATGAGTAAAATATTTTATTTTAAAAAAATATTTTTATAAATTGAGAGAAAAATATTTATAATCTATTATTTTCAAGTAAAACATATATCATAAACTTTTAAGTAGGATGAGACATTTTAACGTATTGAAACACTAATTATTTGTAAAATATTATGATTAAATTAATTTTAAAATATTACGTATAAGTTTCACATATTTTACTATGGAAATCCTATAAAAAATAATAAAAAAACAAAACTATTACAACAACAAAAATCAAGACACCATCTCCAATAAAAGAGTTTTTATCACAGCCATCCCTTTTCTTCTTCTTTATAAAAATGTTTATGTTTTCTTTTAAAAATAATATTACTTGCAAGTAAACTCTCTCAAAGTCAAATTTGATTTTGTGAAACTCATTTTCAGCATTAAACCATTAATGACAATTTAAAACCATCACCAAAGTAAAAGAAATAGTTAAAATTTAGCAAATTTCTTTTTAACTTTCAATTTGAATGGATTTGTCTGGGCTTATTTTCTTAAAAAAAGGTTTCTTTTTCTTTTTTTAAATTAAATTTATTTGTATTTTTTAAATTATTTTTTAATAAAATAAACATAATTTTTATTATGCTTGTTCTAAAAATAGACAATTTTATATTATTTAATAAAAAAATTATGGGTCAATTTGGTTAAATTTAAAATAAATGTTTTTAAAATAAACAAATTTTAAAACAATAACTTATTTTAGAAACAAATAGAATTTATTCATTAAAAGAGTACGTTAATATTTTTAAAATAGATAAATTAGATAAACTTAAAAAAAGAATAAAATCTATTTATTTTATTTAATTTTTTAATCAACAAAAAAAAATCACTAATTTTAAAAGTAAAATATACCATTAAAAGAAAAACAATTTTCCAACACCTCGTTAGAACCTTAGGCCAATATAGTGTAGCGTGGACCTTGTTGATGTTCACGTTGGTGAGAACAGAATAGTGAAAAAAACTACCAACCAACTACCGAGAAAGTGAGAATCTTTGAAAATTTGAAGGCATATTCCCTTTTTTTGCATCTCATGGAAATTAGCAGTTGCTACAAAACCGCACACTGATAAAGTCACTGTCGGAGAGTAAACAAGTTGGACAAGGTTTTGTAGTAGGACTTTACTTCTAGTCTTCCAAAGTTAGTGATAGAGAGAGAAAAAAAAAGTGTTTTTTTTTCTTCTTTTTTTTTTTGTGGGATATGTGTATCCTTTCTCTATATAAAGACACCCTCTGCACCGCTTGGATCTGTGATTCTCTCACTTCTCTCTCTCATTGGTTTTTCTCTGGTTGACATCATCGTCATCTTCTTTTCCTCTTATCCAATTGGCCCTCTACACTGGTACTACACTAGATCCGAATGATTGTTTGATTCAACATGGTTGTCATAAAACAGTTACATTTGTTTTCTTTTTTTATAGTACATGCCTTGTTTGTTGGCACTTGTTTTGCCTTCTCCACTTTGGCAATGTCTCCAATGGAGATGTTGGTTTGATTTTCCTATGTTCAAGTTTTGTTTTTTTTGGATCTTTTTGGTGTGACCCTTTTGATGTTGGCAGGTGGGGGGTGGTTTGAAAGGTTGCAATGGCGAACAGGAACTTAGAAAAGATGGCATCCATTGATGCTCAGCTTCGGCTTTTGGTTCCAGCCAAAGTGAGTGAGGATGATAAACTGGTTGAGTATGATGCTTTGCTCTTGGATCGGTTTCTTGATATTCTTCAGGATTTACATGGGGAGGATCTGAAGGAAACGGTGAGTTTTTCAGTTTTCACTAAGCCTCTGGATTTGGTTGCTGACCCACCCTTTAGTACCATGTGTCTGAATTTTGTTGTGAAACTTCAGGCATGGAACTTTACATGTGTTAAAGGATTTTGGGTAGTGGGTTGAGTCTATTGGCTTGGGAAGTGTTAAGGAAACAGAACAATTGGTTTGTTCTTTGGTTATTTCAGTGTTGACTTTTAGTTTTGCTTTGAATGGCAATTGCTCCCTTCAAATTTGGCAGTTGACCCTTTGGTTTCAATTTTGTGGATCATACACACAAGTGTCAAGTATTTTAATGAAACTAAAACTGGAGCCACAAGATCAGAGGTTAATTTCAAATTCAATCTTTGTTTATTAGAAATGTTTTGACATGTGTAGTTTATAAGGAGAAAAAAAATATGATCCTTATGTCTCTTGTTGTCTGGGAATGGATCTTATGGTTTAATCTACCCCTTCAATAATTTTCATCCTTATAGTATATTTCTTTTGCAAAGTTGATGTTTAAAAGAATAAACAGTGAGATTATGACACTTGACCATGTCAAATTTTTTCTTTTCACTGGAGAGAATCCGTTCCCGTTGGTGGTTGAAGATTCGGGAGTAGAACACAGTTAGTGCAAAAGAAATGAGCAATAAGAAATCTATATTTATATGTGCCTATCCATTATTCTCTTTGAAATTATGAATTGAAAAAGTGTTTTATGGTGATGGTTAATTTGTTGTTCTTCAGGTTCAAGAGGTGTATGAGCTTTCTGCTGAGTATGAAGGAAAGCATGACCCAAATAAACTGGACGAACTTGGAAATCTGATAACTAGTTTGGATGCTGGAGACTCCATTGTTGTTACCAAGTCCTTTGCCCACATGCTTAACTTGGCCAACTTAGCTGAAGAGGTCCAAATCGCGCACCGGCGAAGGAACAAGTTGAAGAAAGGTGATTTTGCTGATGAGAACAGTGCCACAACTGAATCAGACATTGAAGAAACTCTTAAGAAACTTGTGGGGGATATGAAGAAATCTCCTCAGGAGGTTTTTGATGCACTGAAAAACCAGACTGTTGATCTGGTTCTTACTGCTCATCCTACTCAATCAATCCGAAGATCTTTGCTTCAAAAGCACGGAAGGTTTGTATCAATTTTTTTTTTCCTTTTTCTGCTTTATGAACATATTTACTGAAAAGTGAAGAATCTAAGTTTTCATGTGTTCCTCTGACTTACAGGATAAGAAATTGTTTAACTCAATTGTATGCCAAAGACATCACTCCTGATGATAAGCAGGAACTTGATGAGGCTCTACAGAGGGAGGTGAATATCAACATCTAAGGACTTTGTTTAATATCAATTTTTGTTTTGCTCTGTTTTGCTAGTATTTTTCTTGTGTTCAGTTTTATTAAAACAAAAGCCATATATTAAATCTGGTATTAAGAAAAATGTGGACTTGTATTATACAAAACTACCATAGATCTTTGCACAACTATTACCACTTTTGTGCTGAATGCAGTTGAACTATTCCAAGATTCTTGTAGACTACTTCTCTTGGAATCACCTACACCTGTAAATATAGAATTAGAAATTTCACAAAACTGAAATTTTGTATGCTATATGATCCATTCAAAAGCACAAAATTATGCGAAAAAGTTCTTCCTTTAATGATTAGAGGAGTTGCATGTCAATGTTATTTTTTAAAAATATTTATTTATTTTTACTTGTGTTCATGTAGATCCAAGCTGCATTCCGTACTGATGAAATCAGGAGGACCCCTCCAACCCCACAAGATGAGATGAGGGCAGGGATGAGTTACTTCCATGAAACAATTTGGAAGGGTGTACCTACATTTCTTCGCCGTGTTGATACAGCTTTGAAGAATATAGGGATTAATGAACGTGTCCCTTATAATGCTCCTCTCATTCAATTCTCTTCTTGGATGGGTGGAGATCGTGATGGTATGGTTCTTACGTTTGGCCAATAATATTTCTCAATGTAAAAACAAAGGAGAATGTTAACAATGGTTATTAGGATTGTGATTAAGAAATAAGAAGTAGAATTTTTTATAAAACATAAAGCCTTACCATACTAGATGAAATCTGATGCATGGATCATACCATATCATTGGACCAATTAAAGACCAAAGTTTCAGTGCTGGTATTTATCATGATCATAAAAAAAACAATTAATTGCTAATTCCTTAACCAATGTCCAGTAAGATTTACATTTACCAATTATCTTCAAAATGCTACAATCAAATCCTATATGATTTAAAAACAAGGGGTTTGTGAAGCTTGAAATTTTGGATACTGCCAATTTTTCATGTCAAACATCAACTTCTAGCTAGGTTATTTCTATTAGTTTGTAATAGGAGTCATGATTAAGTTTCTCCGAAGTTAAAGGTCATGATTAAGCTTGTCCGAAGTTAAAGGCCATAACTTGTGTGCTTAACTATGTTCAATAATATGATGCAGGCAATCCAAGAGTAACTCCTGAAGTGACCAGAGATGTTTGCTTATTGGCTAGAATGATGGCTGCTAACTTGTACTATTCCCAGATAGAGGATCTTATGTTTGAAGTAATTAGTAGTTCCACAAATCTTTTAATATGACCATTGATGTTGGTTTATCACTTTGGTACTGATTTCCCATATTGTTTCTGTAGCTGTCAATGTGGCGCTGCAATGATGAGCTACAGGTCCGTGCTGATGAACTTAACAGATCTTCCAAGAATAATGCAGTTGCAAAACACTACATAGGTGTTTACTAAAATCCTTCTTCAAACTCTGAATAAGTGTTGTACTTTAAATTTGGTTCACTTTTGTGCACCTTTTTTTATATGATTTACTTAATTCATGACACAGAATTTTGGAAAGCCATTCCTCCAAATGAACCATATCGTGTGTTACTGGGTGAAGTAAGGAATAGGCTTTACCAGACTCGTGAGCGGTCTCGCCATTTGCTAGCTCATGGCTACTCTGACATTCCAGAGGAAGACACTTTCACCAATGTTGAGGAGGTAAATATTCTGCGGTTAACATTCTGTCTTTTACAACTATTACAAAAAGTCAATGTTATGCAGCTATTTCCTCCATTTTGTTTATGTAGTTTACGAAAATCTCCAAGACCAGCATAGTCGTTGATACATTTTCACTTTCTTAAAGTTTTTTGGTTAATATTGTTGAATTATCATCAATATTCATACACTATTACTGTTTACTAGCTGTTCTACAAATTGGTTGCTAGTAAAGAACAGACAGAACAAGGGGGGATGTAATGCGAATGCTTTAGCTCTACAGTTTTCCAAAGTCTAAAAGTCTTTTAAGATCTCATTCCAATATACCACTTAAATGCTCCTGGCTTAAAATCTTTCTTCTTGTGAATATATCAATTTTTGTTTATCATCACTATACTATAATATTCAAACCTTACATTTTTTATCTAACATTGAAGCTATGTCCATCATGTAAGAATTTTTGTGATTGGACGGAAGGATGAAAAGCAGAAAAATTTAAACATTATAAGAATCATAAACAAAAAAAAAAAATACAAGGATGTAAACAAAAAAACCGGTATATTTGCAGACACAAGAAAAGATGTTTAAACCAAAACTAACCTGATATATCATTTTGTGATAGATAACTTATATATTCTAATCAAAGTTCAAATGTTGTCTAGTTCTTGGAACCCCTTGAACTCTGTTACAGATCACTCTGTGCTTGTGGTGATCGAGCAATTGCTGATGGAAGCTTGTTAGATTTCTTGAGGCAAGTCTCTACTTTCGGACTCTCCCTTGTGAGGCTTGATATAAGGCAAGAATCCGACCGCCACACCGATGTCTTAGATGCCATCACCAAGCATCTGGAAATAGGTTCATACCAGGAATGGTCAGAGGAAAAACGGCAGCAGTGGCTCTTATCCGAATTGAGTGGCAAACGGCCCTTATTTGGCCCTGATCTTCCTCAAACTGAAGAAATCAGAGACGTTTTAGACACATTCCGTGTGATAGCAGAGCTTCCCCCAGACAACTTTGGAGCATACATCATCTCAATGGCAACTGCACCATCTGATGTGCTTGCAGTTGAGCTTCTGCAGCGTGAGTGCCATGTCAAAAACCCGTTGAGAGTTGTGCCATTGTTTGAGAAGCTGGATGATCTTGAAGCAGCGCCGGCTGCATTGGCACGGTTGTTCTCCATAGACTGGTACATAAACAGGATCAATGGGAAGCAAGAAGTGATGATAGGGTATTCTGATTCAGGCAAGGATGCAGGAAGGTTTTCTGCAGCGTGGCAGCTGTATAAGGCTCAGGAGGATCTTATAAAGGTGGCTAAGGAGTATGGTGTTAAGCTAACTATGTTCCATGGTCGAGGAGGGACTGTTGGAAGAGGAGGTGGTCCAACTCATCTTGCTATTCTGTCTCAGCCTCCAGATACAATTCATGGATCACTGCGTGTGACTGTGCAAGGTGAAGTTATTGAGCAATCGTTTGGAGAGCAGCATTTGTGCTTCAGAACACTTCAGAGGTTCACTGCAGCAACTCTAGAACATGGAATGCACCCTCCAATTTCCCCTAAACCGGAATGGAGGGCTTTGATGGATCAGATGGCTGTCATTGCCACTGAAGAATACAGGTCCATTGTGTTCAAAGAGCCCCGGTTTGTTGAGTATTTCCGCCTGGTATGTTATTTTAACTTACTTTTTTCTGGGTCTTGCAAATATAATATGTAAAATGTTTTTATTGATTTTGATTCTCATAAATTTAGACATGTCTTGAAGCATGTCATAGGTATCATGTTCAGAAACGTGTTTCTAGACATGCCATATCAATGCACATTTCAAGATAATCTGTTTTGAACGTGGTAATTTAAAATCATGTCCTGTCATGTGTAATCCCAATGGATAGGAAAATGTTTTTGTTGATTTTGGTCTCATAATTTAGACTTGTTTAGACGCATGTTGGACATGTCATGTTTAGAAATGTGTTTTTAGACATGTCACGTTAGTGACTACTAGGAGATAAGATGTTAGGTGTTGTGGATAGAATAGAAGCATGTAATGTCGTTGATAGATAGCAGTAGGGACCATTTTTAAAACTTGTAAATTCTTTGGACCACAATTAATAAATTTTTTTATTGCAGAAATTGAAACCAAAATTTGTCACATTTGCAGGACTAACAAAAATATTAAACCACTTATTGTAACTGATTGCACATAGTGAAAAAAAAGGCTTGGTTGTTGTAGGTAAACTGAGATTTGAATTTAACAGTGACTGTGAACCTTGTGGAATGCAGGCTACACCTGAGTTGGAGTATGGAAGGATGAACATAGGAAGTCGACCAGCAAAGAGGAGGCCAAGTGGAGGCATTGAGACACTGCGTGCTATACCTTGGATCTTTGCCTGGACCCAGACAAGGTTCCATCTTCCAGTGTGGCTAGGCTTTGGGGCAGCATTCAAACATGTTATTGAGAAGGATGTCAGGAATATTCATGTGCTTCAGGAGATGTACAATCAATGGCCTTTCTTTAGGGTCACTCTTGATTTAGTTGAAATGGTGTTTGCCAAAGGAGACCCAGGGATTGCTGCTCTCTATGACAGGCTCCTCGTTTCAGAGGATCTGTGGTCATTTGGGGAGAAGCTGAGGACCAAGTATGAAGAAACCAAGGAACTCCTCCTTCAGGTAAGCTACTTATACCATGTCATATTTTCCATTAGGACAAACTACATTCACATCCCTGAACTTCAAATTATGCTTGAAACCCTCTTGTTTTTACATTACAAAAACATCCTTGAATTAATAAATTAGTAGAGATTTGTCTTGATGGGAGGGATGCACACATTACTTCGAGATGAAACTTCAGTTCTAATGGAAAACAACACTAGAAGTATCTAAGAAACTGCATATATAAGTTTTATAATCTATTAGAATTGTAGTTTCACATCGTTAACCTATACTAGTCTTTAATGGAAATCTTTATTACATATATTACCAGGTGAAACTCTGATTCTAATACAAGATCCACATTCAGACAACTTGTGAAACTGTATATAAGTTTTGTCCTTAAAGTATTACATGAAATAGAATTTGTGTAGGGTCAAAAAGTATGCAATAGCTGTTCATCCTTAAAGATTGAACCATATATCATATGAATGAGAGACTATGATTAGTTATTATCACAGAAGCTGATCTTCCATTTTCGGTATTGGTAGGTGGCTGGCCACAAGGATCTTCTTGAAGGAGATCCACACTTGAAGCAAAGACTTCGGTTGCGTGATTCTTATATCACCACCCTAAACGTGTGCCAAGCTTACACTTTGAAACGCATCCGTGATCCAAACTATAACGTGAAGCTGAGGCCTCACATCTCCAAAGAGTATATAGAGATAAGTAAACCAGCTGATGAACTCATAACACTTAACCCAACAAGTGAGTATGCTCCTGGTTTGGAAGACACGCTCATTCTCACCATGAAGGGTATTGCTGCTGGCCTGCAAAACACTGGTTAAACTTCACTTTCTGTTTTCTTTTTTGTTCCTCTTCTATTTTCTGTTTTCTTATCAGTAATAATGAGTTTAGGTGCATGCACCAAAAGGGTGTTTTCCCCCCTCCTTGTATCCATGTTTCCATCACAAGATACTACAAAGAGATAGCCACTGCACAATGAGTCAATGCATGTATACAACTGATTATGTTCCAATACGAAATTATGTTTTGATTACTAGTTATTATAAACTGGTTTGTGTCACTTACTCTTTGGTACACTAACATTGTAGTATTTTACATAATGAGGTGCTTAAGATGCCAAATTATATGATGCATTCGCATATATGTTATCTATTTGAATAAATTTCTTTCCTAAGATTTTTTTACAAGAAACAAATAAAAAATAAGAAAATAAACTTTTCCACAAGTTCAAATTAGTTCATACTTAAACTAATTTGTTTAAATTTCTTCGTATTTACTTCTTTAAAAAAATTTCTTAACTTTTGTACAAAAGCTTATGGAAAAAATTATTTTAATTTTATTATTTTTTTCTTAAGAGTACTTATGAGTAGAGATATTTGTAATAACATGATTTTGTCAAAGAAATCAATTTGATATCTTATTACTTTATTATTTACTATATAAATAATATATAAATAACGATACAACTATTTACATGTAATTATTATATATAATTATAATTATTTTATTAAAATAAATCAATTCATGATTTGTCTAATTTATTTTTACAAAAATAAATTAATATAATTAAGAGAATAAAATAATTCTTAATCTAAATTAATGTGACTTGTCAAGAAAAATTAATTTGTTAATAAGAAATTAATGTTTTGGGTAAGGAATAAATTTAGTAAAAATATCTACAACTTGAAATTGAGTATTGACATGAGGAATATAATGAGATTATCATAAGTCTTATGAAAAGAGTGACAATCTACTTTAATATGATTGATTTGTTCATAAAATACTGAATTTGCAATGATCTAAATAATAAGTGTATTATCAGCGTAAAGAAGTGTTAAATCTTTTTGAGGAAATTCAAGTTTAGCCAAAAGATCATGTAGTCAAATTATTTTAAAATAAGTAATAAATATGACACAATACTCAAATTTAATAGATTATTTAGAAATTCATGCTTACTTTTCCATGAGATCAATTAGTAACATGCAATAACTAGTTATTGATAGTTGAGTATCAATAAACCCAATCCAATTAGTATCACTATAAGCAATCAATTTAAGATTTGTCCTAATTAATTATAAGGTTATTAAGGTCATGGAAACCTTGAACATATAGGGTAAGACTTGATGTTAAGGGTTTTATTCAAAAAGATAATATTGATTATAAAAAGACATTTTCACTAGTCTCATAAAAAGATTTTTTTCAAAATTATTATAATACTAATAGCCTATTACAACTGAGTTACATCATATGGATGAGAAATATATATTTTTTAATAGAGATTTAGAGAAAAATATTTATAAGGACCCAACAATAGGATTCTCAGTTGAAGGAAAGGAACATGTAATGTGCAAATTAAAGAAATCAATATATGAACTTAAACAAGTTTCTTGCCAATGGTATTTGAAGTTCAATGATACCATTGTTTTCTTTGAATTTAAGGAAAATAATGTTGATAAGTGTATATACATAAAGATTAGTGAGAGTATATTTTTTTATTTTGTATGCTGATGATACCTTTCTTGCAACTAATGATATTGGTCTTTATGAGAGTAAAAAGTTTCTCTTTAGTAACTTTGAAATGAAAAATATGGGAGAAGGAATAGATCATAAGGAATTTTATTATTTTCTTAGAAAGCATATATTAATAAAATATTATAGAAGTTCAAGATAGAAAAATAGTCAACATCATCCGTTCCAAGTAAAAAAGGAGACAAGTTTAACTTCATTAATGAAAGAGAACAAAGCAGACAAAGGATATGAACCAATAATTGAGAAAATGATTTCTTCTTGTATTTCATGAAAGCAAAGCAGTATATTTATATACAACCTTCTGCTTATGAAAGGACAAAAAATAATAGAAAAGCATAGTAGAAGGTACAGTAGAGGGTGAGGTATAGAATCCTCCAATATGTACTACCAAACCAAATATACAACTGTATTAAGAAAAGACAAAGTCTGTACAATATGTGCTTATGTATTTCTATTTAATTAGGCTGAAGTTACTGGTTTGATTAAGCTGTTCTGGGTGGAGCCGTTCTTCCTCTTTTAGCCCCTCACAAGCTGGAGGTTTAAAGATATCAAGAAGCTCCAACTTGGATAAATTGGAGTGAAACAACCGTGGAGGGAGCGCTTTTGTGAAAATATCTGCTAATTGATGTGATGATGAAACCGGTAAGAGGTGCATGAGACCAGTGAGTAATTTTTCACGAACGATGTGACAATCAATCTCTAAATGCTTCGTTCTTTCATGAAAGACTGGATTGGCAGCAATATATAATGCACTTTGGCTATCACAATAGAGGACAAAACGCTTGGTAATAGGAATTCTTAAATCACCAAGGAGGAAAGAGAGCCATTGAAGCTCACAAGTGGCAAAGGCAAGTGCCCTGTACTCTGCTTTTGTAGAAGACCGAGAAACTATGGATTGCTTCTTGGCTTTCCAGGACACTAAAGAGTTGCCAATAAAAAAACAATAACCAGTGATGGAACTCCGTGCACGTAGCCAATCAGCATCACTGAATCCAAGAAGTTGTGTTGAGGATTTGCGACTAAAAAATAATTCTTTTCCAGGGCATCCTTTCAGATAGCGAATTACCCTTAAGGCAGCTTGAAAATGAGTCTGAGTTGGTGCTACCATGAATTGGCTCAGCTGCTGAGTGGCGAAGATTATATCAGGTCTTGTACTAGTTAAATAAATGAGACGTCCTACTAACCGTCTGTATGACAAGGGATCAGCTAAAGGTTCACTAGAATCTTGATGAAGACGCAAAGAGTCATCCATTGGTGTGGAAGAGGGTTTGCAACTCATGAGACCAGAATCTTTAATCAAATCCAGACAATATTGGCGTTGGCATATAGAAATTCCTTTGCTAGAATGAGCCACCTCTATTCCCAAAAAATATTTTAATTGACCAAGATCCTTTATATGGAAATGAGAGTGAAGAATGGTCTTAATTTTAGTAATTTCAGAACCACAATTTTCAGTAAGCACAATATCATCAACGTAAACAACGAGAGCAGTAAAAGCAGAACTAGTAACTTTGACAAATAAACTATGATCTGCAAGTGCTTGAATATACCCAAAAGACAACAATAAGAGAGATAATTTTTCATACCATTTGCGGCTTGCTTGTTTCAAGCCGTAGAGTGACTTTTTAAGATTGCAACAATGATTAGAAGAGTGACCAGAGAGACCAGGAGGAATTACCATATACACATCTTCTGAAAGGTCCCCGTGGAGAAAAACATTGCTGACGTTGAGTTGTTACAACTCCCAATTGTGGATTGATGCCAAAGTTAAAAGGACCCTGACTGTAGCAATTTTTACGACAGGGGAGAAAGTTTCTAGGTAGTCGATTCCTTCAATTTTTGAGTACCCTTTTGCAACTAGGCGAGCTTTATAGCACTCCACAGATCCATCAGGTCTTCGCTTAATGTTGAAAATCCATTTGCATCCGATGGGTTTGACAGACGGAGGTGTGACCACAAAGTCCCAAGTTTCGTTCTCCCTCAAGGCCGTAATTTCGGCTTGCATCACCTCTTGCCAACAAGGTTGGGTAATAGCCTCTTGATACATCTTTGGTTCTTCCTCTTTATGGAGACACATAAGGAAGTGAGAATGGGGAGAAGACAAGTGAGAGTAAGAAACGACAGATTGGATAGGATACAAGATCTTTAAAGGGGATTGGTTAGATTCCTTGAGAACAATTGCCAAATCACTTGAAGAAATGTTGCAATAATAATCATCAAGATAGCTTGGGCGAGTAGTGACACAGGTGAAATGTCGCGACGGAGGTGGAGGAGAATTTGGTGGTGGTGACAGCGGAGAGTTGCTGATTTGTGATGGAGAAGGTAAACTAGGGCTAAGAGTGGAATCCAGAGAGTCTAAGGGCTCCTGGTGATTGGGTAACTTAAAGGGAGGGTGGTGGGAATAGTCTATTTCAAGTTCTGGAAGGGTGTGAATATGAATTAGGCTGGTGTCATGGTCAGGGTCAGGTATATTTGTAGTGGATTGTAAAGCTGGACAGGGTGGTGTAAAAGGAAAAAACGTCTCATTGAATGTGAAATTACGTGATACAAAAATTTCTTTGTTGTTGATGTCAAAAATGACATAGCCTTTGGTTCCTGTTTGGAAGCCCAAAAAAATCCCACATTTAGAGTGGGCATCAAATTTTTGGTGAGAAGGATTTGTTGATGCATAGCAAAGACAGCAAAAAATTTTAATCATAGAAAAATCAGGAGGTTCATTATACAGTAATTCAAAAGGGGTTTTATTTTAATAACAGGTGAGGGAACACGATTTATTAGGAAAACTGCATGTTTAATAGCATAAGACCAAAAATATTTGGGAAGGTTAGATTGAAACATGAGGGCCCTAGCCACATTGAGAATGTGTTGATGTTTTCTTTCTACACGTCCATTTTGTTGGGGGGTATAAACACAACTTGTTTGATGTAGAATGCCCTTTGATGAAAAATATTCTCTTTGAAAAAATTTAGGCCCATTGTCAGAACGAATACACTTAATGGTGGTATGAAATTGATTTTCAAGTAAGGTAATAAAATTTCGAATATGTGTTTGGACTTCCCCTTTTGATTTCAATAAGACAATCCATGTAAAACGACTAAAATCGTCAACAATAGTTAAGAAATATTTATGACCATGGAAAGAGGGTTTAGAGAAAGGTTCCTAAATATCCATATGAATTAAATCAAACAAATTGCAAGATCTTTTAATGCTTGGGGAATATGACAAACGTTTTTGTTTAGCTAAGTGACAAATGTCACAATTATCATCAACATGCTTAGAAATAAAAGGAAAATTCATGTGTAAAACATTGAGACATTTTCCGGAAAAGGTATCCTAGCCTAAAATGCCAAAGATTGTTGTTGTTGATAGGAGGGGTGGTGAAATTACTCATAAAAGAGATTTTAGGTGATGTCAAACTCTCATGGTTGTTGATGTCCAAGTGATAAAGGCCTTGTTTCAATTTACCCAAACCAATCGTCTTCAATAACCCCATTTCCTGTATATAACAGTGGGCATTAGAAAAAGTGAGAGAATAATTTTGAGAAAGAATAAATTTAGAAATAGAGAATAGATTAAACTTAAAATTAGGAACAAAAAGAACATTATCAATTATAAAAGTTGGGGAGAATTGAACAGAGCCCGAAAAATGTGCAAATACAATAGCACCATTGGGTAAATTGATTTGGACAGGTTTGATTTTAGAATAATTAAAAAAGGAATCTAAAGAGGAGGTAACGTGATCAGTTGCCCTAGAATCAATAATCCAAGGAATGTTATTTTGTGAGTGTGTGACAGGGACAGTGTGTGTATTGGACAAAAAATGATGACTATGTGACGAAATATCAAGCTTAGAGTTAGAAACATGTATTGAGCCGGTTGGTGAAGACACTTGGGTGATGTTGGCCCGTGAAGGCTGGATAGAGCTTGTACCATCAGTATCAGAAGGCTGTGGTTGGAGGAGGTTGATTAGGGTTTGATATTGGGCTTGGGTCAAGTGAAATCCGAACCCATTGGAGGAGGATCCCTCAACAGAAGTGTTGTAGCCATTGTTACTGGTCTTTTGAACCGCACTGTTGGCAGAGACGGTGCCATCATGTAGATTAAAGCGAGGACAACCCGGGTATCATGGATGACCCGGTGGGTACCCATGCTTGCCATATCATGTTTCAACAATATGGCTGGTGCGGTGGCAGTACATGCACTTCTTGTTGGAAGCATTGCGTGTGTTGTTGCCTGCAGGACCTCCGGGAGGAACTTTATCGCTGTGTCCCTTGCCGGAAAAGGTAAATCTAGAGTTAATGAAGGCATTTGGTTCTTCTCCTTCATGGGAAAACAAGTGTTGACACTCCTATTGCACAACCATAGAGAAAACACGAGATATTGGCGACAAAGGGTCCATAAGAAGGATTTGAGAACGAACAACAGAAAAGTGATCCTCCAATCCTTTGAGAAAACGGATAATAAAGTCATGTTGGTGGTATGTCTTGGCAAAACACTGGCATTTTGGGAAGGGGCGATAATTATCAAGCTCCTCCCAGAGAGTTTTGAGGGATGTGTAGTATTCAAATACAAGTCGAGAGCCTTGTTTTATGCCATATATTTCTTCTTGGAGTTCTGCAATACGGAAAAGATCACTCTGAGAAAATCGATCTCTAAGATCATTCCAGATAGCAATAACACTTTCAAAATAGATGACACCTTGAGCAATGGGTGGGGATAGAGAGTTAAGGAGCCAGGACATGACTAAGGTGTTACAACGTTCCCATGGAGTGCGCAAAGGATCAATAGCAACAGGTTCAGCAATAGCACCAGTGAGAAACCCCATCTTGTTTTTAGAGATTAAGGCCATACGGATGGTACAGGACTAGGAATGGTAGTTTGAGCTGGTGAGGACAAGGGTAATGGTAACGGAACTAGGCCCTTCACTAGGATGAATGTGAAATGGGTTGGAAGTGTTAAGACTAGGATCTGCATTACCACCATTGGAGGTGGTTTCAGGTTCAGAGTGAACTTCGGACATGATGAAGAAAGGAAGGTATTAGCAGAGCTCCGAGAGCTCTAATACCATAAAAAAGAACAAAGCAGACAAAGGATATGAACCAATGATTGAGAAAATGATTTCTTCTTGTATTTCATGAAAGCAAAGCAGTATATTTATATACAACCTATTGCCTATGAAAGGACAAAAAATAACAGAAAAGCGCAGTAGAAGGTACAGCAAAGGGTGAGGTATAGAATCCTCCAATATGTACTACCTAACAGAATATACAACTATATCAAAAAAAGACAAAGTCTGTACAATATGTGCTTATGTATTTCCATTTAATTAGGCTGAAGTTACTGGTTTGATTAAGCTGTTCTGGATGGAGCCGTTCTTCCTCTTTTAATTAATGTTCTAATAATGACTTGGAATAGAAACAAATGAAAGTAATTTTATATGCATTTGTTGCTGGAAGTATTATGCTCAAATCTATACTTGATCATACATAAGTTTTGCGGCTAGAATGTTAAGAAGATATCAAAAGTAATCCAAGAATGAAACATTAAAAAGTTGTAAAGAAAGTAATGAGATACTTATAGGGAACAAATGATCACATGCTTACATATAAGAGGTCTATCACTTTGAGGTGATTAGATATTTTGACTTTGATTTTGCTGGATGTGTGGATATAAGAAAATTCGCTCTTGGTTTTTTTATTTCTTTTAGCTGAAGGTGTAATATTATGGAAGTAAAAGAATCCATTGTTGTCTACCATGGAAGCTAAATTTGTAGCAAATTTTAAAGCTGGAATTCAAGTTAATTGGTTGTGGAACTTTATTTCAAAGCTTGGAATTGTCAATAGTATCAACAAACCATTGAAAATGTATTGTGATAACTCTGCAGTAGTGTTTTTTCTCTAAGAACGATAAGTATTCCAAAGGTATTAAGCATATGGAGTTGAAGTACTTTGTCGTAAAAGAGAAAATTAAAAAACAAAGAATGTTCATAAAACATATTAATACAAATCTTACGACAATTGACCCTTTAACATAAGGATTACTATCCAAAATATTTATAATACATGTTAAAAATATGGATGTTATTATTAAGAATGATTGATTACTATCCAAAATATTTATAATACATGTTAAAAATATGGATGTTATTATTAAGAATGATTGTTGAGTGTTGTGTTTATCATGTATTAAACTATTGACACTTTGAATTCAATTATGATTTATTTTTTATTACCTGCTTTATATTTTATATGTATAATTGTATTAGTAGAATGTGAACATGTATCGTCTTAAACAAATATATTATGTTGAACCATTTTTGAGCTCTTAATTATATTCATATTAAGAAAATATCTAATTTGTGATACATAAAAAGATCATGACTATTATGTGATGTACAATCGTTATGATTCAAGTTAGTTCTTACTTCTAATTATCAAGTTTTGATGTACGAATAATTTAGTCATTTTAATATGTATTATATTTGCTTAGTTTATTTATTTATTTTTTCATAACATATATAATATTACATTAATTAAGTGGGAGAATGTAAGATTTTATGTTTTATATTAGAAGCATGTGACTTATTAAGATATTGATGAATAAAAAAGAAATGAATATATAATAAATGAGTTTAAAAGAAGTAATTTTTTAGAATAATTACTATTTGATTTAAATAACAGTTCTAAAAGAGTTAATATCCATTAACGTGAAATAAAGTTATCTTTCTGAAAAGAATGAGTAAAACCTATTCCTTTAATTCAACTTATTTATAATTTGAATATTAAATAAACATTCTAAAATAGTTTCATGTATACTATTTTAGGTGATAATTATTGATTTCAGAATTTTATTTGTATTTTTTATTTTATATGATTGTGATTTTGTAGTATATGAAGTGATTCACCATTCACAATACAGATACAAAGTCATTTTAAAGAAAAGTCATACATATCATTAGGGGTGTTTGTAGTGTGGTTTGGTTCAGTCTTTTATAAAAAATACATTCAAACCAAATATAAAAATTTTATACAATTCGGTTTGGTTCAATTTGGAACAAAAAAAAAATCCAAATCAATCCAAACCAATTTTAACGGTTTGGTTTTGTTCGGTTTTTACGGTTTTTAATTTTTAATTTAATTTTATTTTTTATTAAAGATGAAATTATTTTTATTTTTAAAATTAAAATATAATTATAGTAAATATTTTACTTAAAGGTTAAAAAATATATTAAATAATAAACTAATAAAGACATAACTATTAGTAGATGGATGTCCTATAAATACAACATTAATTTATAAATTATTATAGTAGGAAAAAAATAAAAGATTACAAACCGAGAATAATAATATTATATAAGAATGAGTGTTTTTTTTATCGTCAAAAATTAATATATTAATAAAATTGGTACCAAAAACAATTACAAGTATATAATACATAATTGTAAAAAGACTTGTTGAAAATTCAGAAATTAACAAGATAATTATCCATCCCATTACTATTCAATGACTTAACCTACCCTACACAAGATAAGAGATTTATACACCATTGAGCAAAAGTCCCAAAATTATTTTTTACTCTATTAATGATTCACAACCAAGTTATAACTTTTAAACTAAAAATATCATCTGCACTTACCTTTTCATTCCGAAATAGCACCTTTGTTACCACTATTTGAAGATTGGACAACTCTATTCATGTAATTCAAGTGTTTTAATAATGATCAAGAAAATCAAGAATCAGGACATCAAAGTCAATTCAAGAAGACTAAAGGAAGCTCAGAGATTTACAAGAAAACTCAAGTTGGAAGCAAGCTCAAAGACATAGAAGACTTAGTTTATAAGTTGTGAGTGAATGAAATCAAAAGGTAATCATCACTCAACTTAGAGTGCTTTCTCTAGAAAACTGTTTTTGGAAAAACATATGATTTCAAATTAAAATAAAGATTTTATTTTATTTGGGAATATTTGTCCTCCAACAATTAAAGGAATATCTGATTTTGATTTTGTGAACGTTGTGAGGCTCTGAAAAAGTAAATCATATTGATTTCAAATTAAAATAAAGATTTTATTTTATTTGGGAATATTTGTCCTCCAACAATTAAAGGAATATCTGATTTTGATTTTGTGAACGTTGTGAGGCTCTGAAAAAGTAAATCATATTGATTTCAAATTAAAATAAAGATTTTATTTTATTTGGGAATATTTGTCCTCCAACAATTAAAGGGGTATCTTTGATTTTATTTTCTGAACGTTGTGAGACTCTGAACAGAGTAAAAGATTTGATTTCAAATTAAAATAAAGATTTCATTTCATTTGGGAATTCTGTCTATTTAAGAAGCATATCAGGACTTTTCAGAAATACACCTGACTAAAACATTCTAAGCAATATTCTTTTCTGAAAAGCTTTACATTTTTCTCTGAGTTTCTTGAGCCACGAAATTTCATGTTTTGAAAAGAGAAAATATTTCTGTGTGCTTTAATATTTTATCTTGAGGAAACTCTGAGCAGAGCAGGTGCTACAGTTTGAGATCTTCACTCCAGGTGTTATTTTCCTTGTTTGTGTTCATCCTCTGAGGCTGTTCAGAGGAGGTGTTTTATCTTTCCTTGTGTGATTCAAGGAAAGTGTTTCATTCCTTGTGTGACTTAAGGAAGGTGTTTCATTCCTTGTGGGACTCAAGAAATGTGTGGTAATCTCTTGTGGGTTTCAAGAGATTGCGAGGTTTATCTTTAATTTTCTATTTTGCATGTTTCACTTGTGATTAGTGGTTGTAAAATTGTGATAAATTAAAGATAGTGAGAGTGGGTGATCATCTCAGGTTAAGGTGATTGGGAACTGGACGTAGGGTTAAGGTTTAACCCGAACCAGTATAAATCTCTAGTGTTATCTTTCTCTTTCCCTTATCTCTTTATTTTTTCGTTGCGCTATATTAAATATCTGCTAAGATTGATTAATTCAAGAGGGCTAAAATTTGAATTACATAAACGCTAAAGTTTTAATTTTTATTACATCAATTCACCCCCCCTCTTGATGCTACTTGGTAACAACCTCATTTCTATGTAGCCAGATAGACCACACCACTCCAACCTAGAGTATATTCCATACACTCTGAAGTTGTTTATTTCTAGTCATCCAACAATGTTGAAGTAAATGCCTTTTTAAATTACTTTCCCTACAAGTGTTTATCCCAAACTACAAATAACATTTATCCCAAACAGCACTAGCTACCTTACATTCAAATAATTTTCAAAATAGTTATTCCACTACTTAAATTTTCAGTATTATTAAAAATTGAAATCATATATTATTTTTAATTAGAATACTAAAATTCTTATCTCTCTCACTACTCGTTCATGAATAAAATTTGATTCATTTAGAAACCTAGATGAATACTACTATTAAGAAGAAATTTCAACTCTGTAAAAATATTAAAAAAAAACCCTGGTAAAAATAAAATTAATTGAAATGAATATGAATCTCAAATCAAAATAGAAAAATAATAGAATATTTAAAATATTGAAATACATAATAAGATAGACAATAAGTACGAAATTAAATGAAAGACAAAACAGGAACAATTAAAGAGTAAATCAAATTAAGAAAATCATATCACTTGGAATGAAAATAATGATTTAAATAGAAGGTGAGAATGTGTGGTGAAGATGAATTGGAATAAGGGTTGATGATATGATAGTGAAATCATAATGATGAGATTTTTCAAGAAAAATAATCTTAAAACAAAAGTTATAGTAGGAAATGTTAGATTTTATCTTTAAAGTAAAATTAAAAATATAATTATATTTTAATAAAATATTGCAGTTCAATTTGATTTGGATCGGTTCTGAAATGTCAAACTGCAATCCGAACTAAACTGCACGGTTTTAGAAAAAAAAATATCCAAAGAAATAAAAAAATTTACGATTTTAATTGGTTATCGATTTTTTAGATTGGTTTTCAATTATTTTATTGATCGATTTTCGTTTATTTTTTTGGTATTATTTCGGTTCTGAAGAACCTACATATCATTAAGGCTTTCTCTTTTCCTTATCACCTCACAAATATCTCTCGTCTCTAATAATAAGTCTCCTCCCTTCCTTCATAAGTCTAAAGACAATGCAATGCCACCACCACCCAATCTACAAACATTCACCTAACACATAAACAACCAACTACCCTCTCTCCATTGTCACTGTTTCTTTTCTTTTTTTCACTCATTTTCAAACCTAAAATAAAAATATAGGGTTTATAAACCCTTGCGAGCTGTGTAGAGTTGTATAAAAGAAACTGAATTTCCTTCTACTTTTGTTTTATAAAAATAAGCTAGTTGCCCTAGGATACATTTAACTCATTTCATTTTCTTTTTTCTTTTGCCTTTGCTTTTTTTGTTATTTAATACTAATTTGGGGCTAGCATCACTTTGATTTTTTACATTGTTTATTACACATATATATGAATTTGATCCATTAAATTTGTCTAATAAATGTATACATTCAATTAGGTTTTTTTTTTTTTTTTTACATATAAAACTATACTATAAGTTATAATTAATTGAAAAACAACAATTTTATAAATATTTATGACTTAATAAAGTTTTAATAAAATTTAATTTTTCATGTAGAAATATTTATTTGGGTATATCTTTTAGAAAACTTATTATCTCATATTTTCTCTAATCTCAAATAAAATTTGTAATTAAGAATAATAATATTTTAAATCAAGTTTACCATAGGATTATATTAAGTCATTAACACTACAATAAATTAATTAATTATCTATCAAATTTTATATACAGATAAAAATCGATAGGTAATTATAATATTACCTACTGATTTTACATACAGAATAAATCGGTAGGTAATGATAATATTATCTACTGATTTTACATATAGTATAAATCGGTAGGTAATTATAATATTATCTATTGATTTTACCTACAGAATAAATCAGTAGGTAATTATAATATACATATAAAATAAAATAATACATAATTATAATATAAATTTTTTTATATTAAAAATTTTTATTTAAATAAATTATTTAATATTAATATTAATATTAATAATAATAATATAATATTATTCTTAATATTATTAGAAAATATTATTATTTATTAATATTGTACCAAATTTGTTGAATACTCAAAATAAATAATTTTAAACATTTTAAATATATTTAAGCTAAAATTACAATTTTTTTTTAAAATAGAGACTAAAATAATTTCTTTTATAAAATGAAATGAAAAATGATATTATTTTATATTGTTGAACCCTAATTCACTTCCCATTCTGAATCCTCACTCACCTTTTCTCATTCAATCATTTTCTCTTTGTTTAAGACTGCAAATCAAATGACTTTGTCATTTTAATCGCTTTTAGGTACGATTCCGATTCATTTTTTCTTTCTCTACTCTCGGGTCATAATACGTGTGGTAATTTTCCTCATTGTATTCGCTGTTTGCAGAATCGCTGAGTGGGAACACATTGTTTTAGTTGGCGTCTGCTCCTTCCTTTTTGACATGGTTTTCGTTGTAGGTTTGTCACCTTCCTTTGCCAGGTTTTCGTTTCTAATTTTTTATTGTTTTGATTTTCCTTTCATTGCTCCAACTCGCAAATATTTTTATTTAAGTTGAAATTTGAGCAATGCGCATAGATTAATGAATAGGACTGACTCTATAGATTTTGTGTTTTCCGTGATCTGAGATGGTTGGTGTTCGATCACCGTACTGAAACTATAGATCAAATAGTGTGCTTCGGCAATGAATGAAATGAGACTGTGATCTGGTTTGTATGTGTGGAATATGGAATTGATTGGGGGTGGGGGGGTGGGGGCTCACTCTGATCTGATGGTTGTACCACTCTCTGTGAATAAGCATTCTCACTGAATATTCTGCGCTTTTGCAATATCCTCACTAGAGAGTAATTTCCTATTCTTCTTCAAGGATTATGCGTTTGCGTATAGATATAGTCAACGTGAGCAGCGAGTGTTCTCTTCATCAAGCATTCATCCTCTCCAAACTCTTTACAGTTCTCATCAACCGCCTCAACACTCTACAAAATATCACATTAATTAATATCATATACTACTTAACCGCCATCAATACAGATAATGAATAACTCTAAAATTATTGTAAGTATAACTAAAGTTCAGCCAACCTGTTGGTGCGGTTTTGTCAAAGATTTCTGGTGAAGAGCTGGCTGAGGGCGTATGGCATGGGAGAGTATGAAGAACAGTAACAGGGCGAAGAACAAGGCTGTCACCTTGGTCATCTTTTTTGCCAGAGAAGGGTGGAAAGTTTTTAAGATGGAAAAAGAAATAGAGGGTGTTTGAATGGTAGTGGAAGAAAAAGAAGGAATATATATATAGAGAGGGATAAGGACGCAAATAGTGTGAACCTTGGAAGTGAGTTACTTATTGTAGCTGACAATCAAAGACCAACTGCATCGAGGCACCAGTGTGAAACAAAGGGATACATAAATGAAACCTCGAACACTTGTGCTTTTTTTTTTTTTTTGAATAAAGTGGTCAATAACTTTCATTACTACACACAAAGTCCGTGTGTTGGGATTGAGATGGCAAATCAAGTGATTAACTGACATGGAAAGTTCTATTGTATTCAATGTCTTTGTTACCTGATACCTACTAGTTGAATTCATGTGCTGTTACGCCCTCGTCCAACAAAGTTATAGTTATTAAGAATTCAAATCAAGATTAGAAAATTCTTTTCATTAGTCATTCCCTAGTTTTATGCTTTCATTACTTGAAAGATCTTAGCGTACAGGGCATTCCTTTTTCACCTTATGATTGCTATAATATGTGCCGGCAGTTGTGGTTACCAAATCTTTCTTGTTTACTTATGTGGCAGCTTGGATAATTTCAGGGTATTGATCTCCCAAACGTTGAGCCCTCCCTCAGAAAAGGTCATCTCTTTTCTCTATATGCCTTCTATTTCATTTTTCTAGTTTCATTCATTGATGATTTCATATGATGATTCTGTTTTTTCCTTCTTCTTTTCCTTGTTGGTTTGCTTTGGACAATATCTTGTACTTCTTTCTCATAGATGTCTCAGGTGGATGAGGTTGTGTTCTTGTTTAAACATTTTTCATTACGAATGAATGACATTAGTCAAGAATTAGACGCAGAAGAATGTCATACTTAAAAGATACATACTTGTATTTACCAGGTACACATCGTTTTTATTTTTTAGGAACATTAGGTCAAAATCATAGTAGACCCCATGTATATGAAGTTGAGGCAACTACCAAATATCACTTGAGTTACCAATCTAATTAATATAATTGGTCAACTAAAATAGTTTCAACTTTTACAATAAATTCCTATATGACTCCTATACTTAACATTTCTCTTATAAGTTGTTGCATCCTTTTTACAGAACATGGATAATTTCTCGATAAATCGAAGTTGGATGTATGATAGGTGTTCTAGAGGAAGAGGTGCTTTAAAAGAATCATTTATGATAGGAGTCGAGGAATTTATAAGTAAAGCTTTAGAACAAGACTCTTATCACATTGATGGGGGAATTAGATGTCCATGTATCAAATGTGATTGTACAAAAATTTTGAACGACAGAATTGTGAGAGTTCACCTCTACAGAAATGGTTTCAAGCAAAATTATTTTATTTGGACCGATCATGGGGAACACATGCCTCAATTTCATTTGAATAATAATGATAATGACATGAGACTGGAGATCAATGATAGTGACTCTGTATCAGATTCTACATTTGTATCGATGCAAGAGATGATATCTGATGCTCTTAGGGTTCCCGAGTTATTTCAACCATCAAATACAAGTAACATGGAAGAGACTCCAAATGAAGAAATTTTAAGATTTTATAATAGATTGGTTGATGCAAATAAGCCATTGTACGAAGGGGCATTACACTCAAAATTATCAGTATTTGTACAACTTTTATCCCTCAAGTCTAATTGGAACGTTGCTGATCAATGTTTGGACCGTATCTCACAAATGTTTATTGAAATAGCACCCTTTGTTACAAGAGGTTTGCCTACAAGCTACTATGAAGCGAAAAGCTTAGTGTCAAAATTGGGATTGCAAAGTAAGAAGATTGATTGTTGTGTTCAAGAACACAATGACCAACAACAAGTAGATGCTGATCAAGAACTGAATCTTGAGCAACAACAAGGTGGTGAACAACATGATAACGAATCTACTGGAGGATATATTGACTATTAGTAGGTTGAAGATGTTTTACGCGTTATTTGGACGAATAGTTGAACTATTATTTTAAGTGTGTGACTTTTATTAACAGTTTGTGTGCATTGTTTTTAAAGTTTGTTTGTTTATTAACAATCCTGCACTTTTATTTTATAAAGTTTGTTTGATCTAAATTTATAATAGAAGTTCAGCTAAAAAGCAAAAATGTAGCTTTAATGATGTCTTTCAATTTTGATATACAAAATTTATGTTTATTAATTATACAGGAATATAAGTATAAGGGGTTGTTACTTAACATACGCTTACCTACGGATTTACCTACGGAAATTTCAGTACTTACTTTACCTACAAAATTTTTAGTAGGTAATTTACCTACCGAATTTTCAGTAAGTACTTTACCTATCGATTTTTCAGTAGTTACTTTACCTACCGATTTTTCAGTAGGTACTTTACCTACGGAATTTTCAGTAGGTAATTTACCTACAGAATTTTCTGTAGGTAATTTACCTACGGATTTTTCAGTAGGTATTTTACCTACGGAATATTCAGTACGTATTACCTACAAAATTATCAGTAGGTATTTCAAAAGATTACCTACGGATTTTTGTTGTAGATATTTACCTACAGCTGATTCTGTACGTACCGTTAGTTACGAAGGTTTTACCTACAGATTTGTTGTCGTAAAAAATCCATAGATAATAATAACAAATTACCTACAGATATTTTATATTTCCTACAGATTTTATCCATAATATATTAATTTTGTGCAAGTACATTTAAAGATAGTTCGTTATATTAAAGTTTTTCTCTGAAAAATAAACTAACTAAAATAATAATAACAAAATAATAGTAATAGATAAAATTTTAGTTAAAATTGGTCAAATTATATTTTTTTATATTTAATATAAAATTAGTTCTTTACATTATAAGTTACAACAATTTTTTATTTTAATTTTTTTAAAGTTAAAATATAAATAGCAATGAAATATTTAATATCAAAATCAAGTTAAGACAAATAATAATGATTGAAAAGTAAATTAATAAGATATAATATCTTTTAATTCATAACTTAAGGATACGTGTTGTAATAACTTCTTATCCTATAATCTTACTCTAAATTAAATGTTTTTAATAATAAAAATAAACTGTTATTTTTATATATAAATTGATTTGGGAGTATATCTAAATTTTTTTAATTATTTTTTATAATTATAATATAATAAGATAAAATAAATATTTTAAAATATAAATAATATACTTAATTAATTATGGATAACACTTTTATGATAAATATCACAATTTCCAATTTTTAAGCTCAAAATTTCATTTTATATACTAATTTTTTTTATTCTTTTATAGTAACATTTTTACTTAATAAATAATAAAAATATAAAAAATAAAAGATAAAAAAATTTACATATATAATTTTCTAAAATAATTTACAAAAGACGAGAAAATAAAATTTTAAAATAAAATATTCTTAAATATTAAAATAATTTGTATAAGTTCTTGATAATAATTATCATAATAATTATTAAAATAGTTTAATCTTCATCATTCAACTTCTTTTCATCCTTATCAAATACATGCTCACTTAAGATACTATTTGGTAGAACTTTAGTATATATATGGAATTCTCGAGATCTCTTTAAAGGGATATTCAAATTTTAATAGTATTTTAGCCATGTAGATAGGGATACCATGTGGGTAAGAAGTCAATGGAGGTTTCAACTACACTTATCACTAGGAAGAGTCATCGTACTTTAATATGTGTGGAAATCACATTGACGTGCAGTTGCCTGTTTTGGAGATAGATATGTCATCCTAAGGTGAAACAAGACTCTTTAAGGGATGATGTCTATAGTCTGGTAATCAATAAGCATGAGTAAGTATTAACTCCTAAGATTAATGATTCCATATAATTTTTCGAAAGTGTCTATCTAGTATATTTGGTGTTTGTGAATGAGTGAGTGAGATGAATACATGTTATTGAGTATGATTATGATTATCTAAATATTTGGATATGATTAAATAAATGATTGTGATGATAAAATTATGAATTATATATTATTATGATTATTTTTTTATATTAGTTTATTCATTCTACTTTTGTATTTGTGGTTCTATTCATACTACGATTATCATGTTTTGACATCAGAATAAATAATAATATAGTTAAATCTAAACAGTAGTTTTAGATTTTTGCAAGGAGATTTAATGTGTTATTTTAATGTATATTTGATTGTAATATGACTTCGGAAAAAAAGTATTTCAGTTTTATTGTGATAGATTTATATAAAAAATTATGAATATATTATGTGTTTATCCATTCATAATTTGATACCTTTAAAAATTAATAGAAATATTTAGATAAGTTGTTATTATATTATAGATTTAAATAATTATTTCTTAATTGTTACATTTTATATAATTTTAAAATATTTAAATATTTAAAAATGAAAATTATTTTAAATAAAAAATAATTATATTATTTTAACATATTTAACAACAAAAATTATTTTGAATATTTTAAAAATAGTTTATATAATTTAAAATATTTGAAAATAATTTAATATAGTTTAAATTATTTTAAAAATAATTTATAAAACTTATTATATTTGAAAATAATTAAAAATTTTAAAAATATAAAACAAATTGATATCCTCTTTTTGACTTCTCCATTCTCTCTATATTATACTTTTAAACTTCTCTAAGGGTCGGGCTTTTAATATTTGGAATGCCTTTTGCCCATTTACCTTGGAAGGGATTGAGGGTATAAACAGGAAAAATTTATATTTTTCTCATTTTTACATTTTAGAAAAATCATTCTTCCTCAGTCTCCTTAATTCTCTTTAATCACTTTCTAAAATTCTCTCCTAAATCTCTCTCAATTTCTCTCTTTTTTTTCAAAATCTCTTCATCCATTTATCGTCTAATTGAAGATTTGAAGGTATTAGGAGAAAAATCTTAAATTGAAAAATACTTTTATTTGATTAAAATCTTCAATTAGGTAATTTCTAGATTTCCTAATTCTTTAGAATTCTTTGTTAAGTCTTGTTTAAGGATTTAGATTCTTATTAGGTTCTTAGCAATTCTTGGTCTGAATTTATGGTAATTTATATTATTTTGTGATTAGAATCTTGTAGAACCAAATAGAGTATTTGAATTTATTTTTAGAGAAAAAGATTGAATTAAAGGTAAGAGAAGCTAATTAAACTTTCTTAGATGTCAATGTTTGATGAAACTTATTCTTGTATACATGGAAGTGTGATTAGGGTGAGATTAGTATTTTCTTTGAGTTATATGATAAAAACACTGGATATTGTTGAATTATTTATGTATATTATGTCAAAAATCTTATGTGCAAAATGAAGATTCAGTGTTGAAATTGTAATGAACTATTGCTTGAGCGAATGATTTTCGTTCGAGCAACGGTACTTGGATGAGCTCTCAAGATTATTTTTGTTTGAGCAAAAAGACACTATTTTTGAAAAATTATTTATATTCTAAATTGAATTTAAGGAATATGTATATATAGAATATGCTAAAGTGTGATGTGATAATTGTTGTATAAGTAAACTCTTGAGTATGTGCTATGACATTTTTCTAATACAAGATATGAGAATATTGTATGATAATTTATTGAGATGAAATATGTAATTTGTGGTGCGTTTAATGTGAGATGAAATTTATGATAATGATACAAATTATGTTTGTGAGTTGTAACTGAGATCATGAAAATTATGGAAATTATATGACAATGGTGCCAATGAGTTATGATTGCTATGTGCCTAAAAGATGATATGGTTGTGTCCAAGAGATTGAAATAGGTTATGAGCTAGATTGTAATATTTGAGATTGGATTACATGAATTTTATGTATGATTGAATATGTGATGGTTGTGTTTAAGTCAAATAGTTACCATGAGATACTATTTGGTATAATTTTTTGTTTATATATGGAAATCTAGATGTTTCTTTAGTGTGGTATCCAGATTTTAATGATATTTTAGTCATATAGACAAGGATACCATGTGGTGAGAAGTCAATAGAGATTTCAACTAGACTTTTTATTGGGGTGGATTGGATCATCGTGTTTTGATATGTGTAGGAGAGTCACCCTAACGTGTGGTTACCTAGATAGGAATAAGCTGGTGGTCCTAACTTGAGAAAGATTCTTAATAAAAATCAATTGAATATACATAACTAAAATGAAATTAAGAAATGAAAATGAATAATTGACAAATTCATTAAGAATTCTAAATTCATTCTATAAGACAAAAGAAAGATTGAAATAGAATAAATAGAGAATATAAGTAGGTAGTGGGAATCAAACTTACATTGTTAGCTTGGAAAGCTAAGGGTTATAGTAGTCATTGATTCATCATTTTAATTAAACATCTCTAATTCAAAATTGAAGATGAAACTTTTGTTTCATTCGATTCCTTTATGGAAAAATTGGATTGTATCTATGATTCTATAACTAGTATGCATGAATAGTTGTTAGCTATTGAGATTAATGATTTCATATTTTTTTCAAAAGAGTTTATCTAATATATTAGGTGCATGTGATTGAATATATTTATGATTATCTGAATATTTTAACATAATTTAATAAATGATTAAAATAATAAGATGTAAATTTTATATTATTATAATTATTTTGTTTATATTAACTTACCCATACTATTTTGTATTTATGAATTTGTTGATATTGTAATGGTCGTATCTTAATAAGTAGATAATAATTCAAATAAAACACCACTATAAATTCGTTTGAGAAGTAAAAAGATGAAATGTCTTGTATTGATATTAATTATGTAGTTTTTATTGTAATATAACCTTGAAAAATATTATAATTTTCATATGTTAGACTTTATCACTGTAATGTGAATATATCTTATATTTATACATTATTTATTTTATAATATCTTTAAAAGATATTAAAAATATTTAGATAAATAGTTATTTCATTATAAATTTAAAATAGATATTTTTTAGTTAATTACCATTTCTTTATCTCTTTTTAACTTTTTAACTTTTCAACTATTTTTGTTTGTTTACTACATAGAATAAATTAATTATTTACGGACAAAATCGGTAGGAAATAAAAAAAATTCGTAAATAATGTGTTATTATCTATAGTTTTTCTACGACAACAAATCTGTAGGTAAAACCTTGTACATAAAAACTTAGCCATAGTAAATACATACAATATCTTTCCATAGGTAACCTCATCAAATACCTACGGATTAATCCGTAGGTAAATTACGTATTGATAATTTCGTAGGTAAAGTACATACTGAAAATTTCATAGGTAAAATATATACAGATTTTTTCGTAAGTAAATTACGTACTGATAATTTCGTAAATAAAGTACATATTGAAAATTCCATATGTAAAATACATACAGATTTTTCTGTAGGTAAATCCTTGAAACCTACTGAATAATCTGTAGGTATAACCTACTGACTAATCCGTAGGTAAAAGTATCTACTGATAATTCTGTACGAAATATACTAAGCTTTTCACTTCATAGTAGCTTGTAGGCAAACCTCTTGTAACGGAGGGTGCTATTTCAATAAACATTTGTGAGATACGATCCAAACATTGATCAGCAACATTCTAATTAGACTTGAGAGATAAAAGTTGTATGTACACATACTGATAATTTTGAGTGTAATGCCCCTTCATACAATGACTTATTTGCATCAACCAATCTATTATAAAATCTTAAAATTTATTTATTTGGAGTCTCTTCTAGGTTACTTGTATTTGATGATTGAAATAACTCGGGAACCCTAAGAGCATCATATAGAATCTCTTGCATCGATACAAATGTAGAATCTGATAAATAATCTATACCATTGATCTCCAATCTCATGTCATTATCAACATTATTCAAATGAAATTGAGGCATTTGTTCTTCATGATCGGTCCAAATAAAATAATCTTGCTTGAAACCATTTCTGTAGAGAAAAAAATCTGTATGTAATATTTGTATATAAATTATATTTATATATAATTTTTTATTTTATATAAAATTAATAAATAATATTTCATTTATCTACGAATTTTGATTTGATTATAAATTTTTCTGTATAGTTAATTAAATTATTGTAGTTTTTTAACCCAATATTTATGTTTTACAATTTCTCACATAAATATACCAAAAAAAAATTCAAAAAAATATCAAATATTTATATAAAATAATATGTTTTTCTTTTCTTATATTATTTTTTATTTTTATTAATTTATTATATATTTTAATTAATTTAAACCTCATTTATTTGAATTAAAAAGAAAAGCAGAAAAAAATAATAAGTATAAAAAGTACTCAAATTATAATAAATGTATTTTAAATTTATTTTATTAAGTTTTTTCTATTATTCTTATAATTTTTTTGAAGTTAAATTAAAAAAAATGATATTCTAAAATTATTTTTTATTTTTTAAATTAATAATAAATTGATATTTTAAATTTTTTTAATTTTAAAAAAATTATATTCGAAATTATGAATAAGTTATAAAAATTTGTATATATTATTAATAATTAAAAAAATACTAATAACAAAAATAATAATAAAAAAATTATATATGATAATAATAATAAATTATAGATAAAATATTTTAAAATATTATATATCAAATTACATACTTCTTTCCAAACACACTAGTATTTATTTAGTGTCCTAATTAAGAAAAATGTAATTATTATTTAAAATTTTCATAAATAAATATATATATATATATTATATTTATTTATTTTAAATGTTTATTTTTACATAGTCAAAATTTTAAAAAATAATTTATATATATATATATATATATATTTAAGTTAATTTATATATTAAATTTATAAAAAAATAACGTAATATTTTAATATTAAATTTTGATTAATTAAAAAAAATAAAATATAAAAAATATAAAAAAAAATGTGTTTTCTGCTAGTAAAATATAAAAATTATCTAAAAAGATAGTTAAAAGTTATTTAGAAAAATAACTATAAAAGATTAACAATAAAATAACAAAAAATTTGTGTAGACCAAATTCCTTTGTGAATACTTATAAATAATGCAATTATTCAATTATTACATTATTACCAAAATATAAAAGATAAAATTGTAAAAAAAAATTTAAAAATAATTAAAAATATTAAATATAAAATAATAAAAAATTATAAGATGTTATAAAAATTAATTTTTTTTATTAATAATTATAAATATAAATTTAGGATGTAACGAATCCAAAATACTAGTTTATACTAAAATACTTGTAATATCTTAATATTTCATAATATTAATTCTATTATATTTCCAAATTAATACCTCACGAGGCCAATAATTTAAGATACTAGGATCTTATTACAGGAATTCCAAATCCTACTATCTCCTTGCTGAGAAATTCTCTCCTGGCTTGACACCTGCTCCCGTGCAAGGTACACAATCATAGTAGTCAAATAAAGACAACAAACAAACAAGGTAAGCTAATGATTCAAAAGAGCATGCATAATTAAATAAACTACACAAGATATTGACTACAATCACATCCAAGTGTAAGGGTCTACTTAAGACTTTAGACATAATCACATTAATTCACACATCACATTCATGACCGACGTCGACCGTATGGATCTCAGACATCTAAGGCTAACACTTGATGTAAAGAAACATGGACCACAGATCTTATAACGACTGACTAACTGAGTCTTTTTCACCCCAGCTCCATTCATGTATTAGAGTAAGACCACGAGTCTTATCATGACCAGCTAACTGAGTCTTTTTCACCTTAGCATCATCCCTTCATGTGGTCTTAGTCTACATGACCGGGACCCACATTGAGATCTGAATACGTAGGTTATATCCCTAAATCCATACACACTAATCTATCACATACCACATTCCATTCATACTCATCATCATAACTATTTTTCTCCAACATACACGGCCTCATGCCCATTATCACTCTTATTACTCAAAATTACATCTCATTCATCATATACATGTATATATATCAAATTTCATCATTTCAACTCAAATAAGGCAAAATAAACAGAGGAAATTCGTTCAACGCAGCCCAAATTCGCTCAGCAATTTTTTTTTACTAAATGCTCTCAGCGGATTTTAACTCGAGCGCACCTCAAACTCCCTGGAACCATTCTATTGAGCGCACAAGGTCTACGCTCTACGAAAATTATGCAAAAACGGGTTCTGCAGAATGACTATAAAAAATTCAACTGATTCAACCCACTTTTGAATGTTCCAAATCAGTTAAAAACACAGTTTCACTTAAAATGGCCGAATCAATTGAACCAAGATAGCTTTTTCCACACAACCTATATCCAAATCATTCAGTACAACATAATCCATTCAATACAACATCAAATGAGGCAATACAATTACTTAATCAAATTCAAGTCCATCACAACCTCTAACAACATGTAACATTGACATTCCAAACTCAATTCACCAACAACAACACAATCACACTCAAAGTATAATAGTAAATCCCTAAATTCCACATTTTTCAACTAGTCCAGTGCATAATCATTTCAATCAACACAGATCCAATATAAAATCCAGTCAATACAAAATCATTCTTAGATTTCCAATTCAATCACAAGGGTTCTACACGAATTTTGCTTAAAATACTAGCTTCCTTTACTTAAAAAATTCCCAAATCAGCTATTGGTCTCCTCCCTTACTCAAATCTCCAAATGCTTCAAGAACGCTTAAAGATCAAATTAATCTCATAATTAAGTGCTAAATCTAGCATAGAACTTAATGGAGGAAAGAGAAGACAGATTCACAAATTAGAAACCCCCAATTTCGTAGCCCCTTTTTCAAACCCTAGAGGTTTAGAGGAACTCACCCAAAGCGAAAATTTAATCGGTCCAAATGAATCTTCTCCTCGCAAGTTTCACAATAACGTGCTTGAATCTTGAAAGAGATGAAAGAGAAAGTTTAGAGAGAAGGTAAAGAGAGTTTAGAGGAAAGTTTCTAGAGAGATAGTGAACTTTAAAATAATGAAGATTGAAAGGTTAAGTTTTTTTATTTATAATCCTTTTTAAAACTTTTACCAAATACTTTCACCCTTCATTACTTAAGTCACTACCTTACTAGAATTAACTCACATAGGATTCTTACACAAAATAAATAATAATTAAAAAATAACTAATATAATTATAATATTATTAAATTATTATTAAAATATTAAAAAATTGTAAAAAACTATTAAAAAAATAATTAAGAAGTGTGATTATAAAAACCAATTTTTTTTATTAATTGTTATAGATTTTGTTAAAAATAATAAAGGAATAATTTTACTTGTTGTAAAATCTATTTCTTATTACTAAATACTTTTTCTCTTTTTATACTTAATGATGAAACTCTAAAATAATTTTTCTTTTTTCTGGTTTAATTATTTTTAGTTTTATTATTTATTTAATTTATTAAATTTTATTAATTTATTACTTAAGAGTTAGATCAAATTTCTCAATTAAAAATGTAATAATATGGATTGTAAATATAAATTAAATTTTGTTAATATTTACTTATTAATGATTTTACTACTGATCCGATAAAAAAATAATATATTCTTGCATTTTCAATAATTTAAAATTTAGTATTAAAAAATTAAATTAATCAAATAAATAATAAAATTAAAAAGATAAAGAAAAGTTTTTTTTTTCTTTTTAATACTCTTTTTCATGTTAATTAATTATAATTAATGGTTGTCTGATTGAAAATAAAGTTACAATCTTTCAACATTCTTCATATATTTGTCAGTGAAACTCTTTTTCTCTCTGTAGAAACCCTATTTTCACGCTTTGCAATCGAACTCCACAATGGCCAACAGCAATCTCCCTCGAAGAATCATCAAGGTTCGCATCCATTTCCTCTTTGTTATTCCAATTTTAATTTCAGTTTCAGTTTCTCTAGTCGATTTGATCGGTTGCTGACGAAACGAAAGAAACTCGAATTGCGATCATGGATTATCTGCTTCATCCCTGCCCTGCGCTATCCCGTGTGAATTTCAGAATTACCCTCTTGTTTAAGTTCAGTAGCGACGAGAATAAAAAATTGCAAAACAAATGAAATTGAAACATGTGCTAAAAATTGGGGATTAAACTACCCTTTTGCTTTTGATCTTCGATGAAATGAACCGTGGTTTTGGTTTTTAAATTTTTACTTTTGAATTTTGATCTATGTAAATGTTTTGAACACATATTTTGTTCTTTATTTCAACAGGAAACGCAGCGTTTGCTCAGTGAGCCAGGTAACTAATTATTCGAACTTTCCCTTTATTTTTATTAAAGTTTTGTTCTCAATTTGTTTTAGTACTTTAGAAGCTCGCCCTAATTTGAATTGGTAGCATTTGTGTCTTGTTTTAGTTTTATTTAGTGTCTTCTATAAGATATATTGAATAATATTGGTAATTTAATGATCTAAATAATTAGTCTAGGGTCGTGGTGTTTTATTCTTTTGTTTATATTCTTCGGATTACTTGTTTCTATCAGTTTCTGACATTATGATGATCTGCTGATGCAGCACCTGGAATTAGTGCTTCCCCATCTGAAGACAATATGAGACATTTCAATGTGATGATCCTTGGGCCGACCCAGTCGCCTTATGAAGGTAGTATTGGGTTTTACAGCATAATTATGCTACTTAAAATAATTCAAATATATTTTTTGTTTTAAAATATAATGACTAGTAATGATGGGAAAAAAATTCCTTTAGATTTGGGTATATTTTTTGGAATTAGGAAGTATCTGGGGAATTCATCTAAGCAACTGTGTTTTACAGATTCTGGGAATGACTTTTGCCATGGAAATTCCGTTCTATTACTTTTTATTTTCAGTCTAGGCTGATTGTCTAAGTATGTGTTTGGGTGAGTGTTTGAGAAGTTTATTTTAGATGATTTTATAAAAATATTTGGTTTGAATGAATATGAAGTGAAGTGACCTGAAAAGTGAATATAAAATGTAAAATTGATGTTATCTCAAAAATCCAAACCCCCAATGTTATTGTTGCTTCTCTTCAACATTCAAACCGAACTTGTTTCGGATTAAAAGTTAGCTGAACATGATTTGAAACATTCAATCGTGCACGGGAACGGGTTCTGGTTTGGAAAATGTAAAATCAAAGAAACTATTACTCTAGTTATGGCTACATGCCAAGTTAAACATACTATTATTCTACTTATGGTTTACTTGCCCAAGCAACAAACTATTACTCTAGTTGTGGCCTATTTGTCAAGCCAAACAGACTACTATTTCCCTACTTGTGGCCTACTTGCCAAACCAATCTACCAAACAAACTATTACTGTGGTTCTGACCCACTTGCCTAACCAAACAAACTATTACTCTACCTGTGGTGTGCTTGCAAAACCAGACAAACTGTTACTCTATTTGTGGGCTAATTGGTGGTAGTTTTTTTGCATGTACTGTTTGTGATATGTGATGCTGTATGAATTTGAAATTACAAGGTCTCTGGGGCAACATTATTGACTTCTTGTCAATGGCACTAATTTTTTATACTGTTGACATTATTTTTCTTACCATCTTCATGATCAATTTCAATAGGGTGCTTTTCTCATGCCTAAAGAAGCTGCTGTATAGTTCATCTTTAGTGAGGGTCATGTGCATTAGATTAAATAGAAAAGCCAAAATTGTCTTTACTAGAACATGTTTTGATAACCAAACTAGACTCAATGTTGCTCATGCCTATAAAATACAGTGTCTTTGTGCTATCAATTCAGCTAAACAGTTTGGAACTAAATATTAAATAATTTGATGAACTTGTTTCTTCGTAATTTTTGTAGCTAAATTGTTCTTTTAGAAACCAATGCTTGCCTTTGGAGGTTGAAGAATATATAATACTTGGTCAGAAAAGAACATAATAAAATTATGTTCATTTAATATAAAAAATTATTTGATAGACGTATTCTTTACTTGTGTTTCGTTCCTCATTGAAAATATATTTTGATTCCCACTATGGAGAGTTGAGAGATGTTTTTGATCATGCACTCATACCTGAAAGACATGGTTTTAGGATTGGTAATTCTACTCTTCTGATTGCTTGTCATCTTAATGTAGCTATCCTATTATTATGAGGTAGTTTTTGGCCCAGTTTATTATGTAAACTTCTCCTTAAAAGGAGAAGCTGTACCAAGTAGAATTGATAAAGTGAGATTTTTAAAAGGTAGCTTTCTTAATGAAAAAACTTAAAAAAAAAATAAGATTTTTGAAAAGCTAGTATTACGAGCTGTTTACTTCTATTTTTCCTTTATTTCGAATCCCAAGATTCAGGAACACATTACCCAGTAAGTTTTAAATAATTAACTTCTAAGCTTAAATAATTATAGACTAGGCAAACAGATTTAAATTTAAATTTAAACTTTTTATTTTCAACTTTAATTTTAAAGTAGCCTATTATCCGCAAAGAAGTTAGGCCAAACACGACCTAAGGATGAACTATAAAGAAGAAATTGCAATATGAAGCTGGTATGTCACTGGAGCATGTGTCACCAGTTGGCTGGGTGAGGTAAAGAACTCACATTTGTAGTGGAGGAACTCCCCACTTACAAGTTGGATTTTAGGAAATGGTCTCTCCTCTACTTCATAATAACTAGTTCCTCTTATATCACTTGGTGATTTGTTTTTAATTGGAATGTTCGTAAGAAGAGGATAAAAACAATAAAATACCAGTTGAGAATTGTTTCTGTATGCCTGCATCTCTTTCTTAATTAGATTTCTTTCTGTGGTTATCTAGCAACAAGTTTTGGCACCTTTTACTTTTAAGGGTATAATCACTTATGCATATTTATTCTTCCTGTTTATTCCATGTAATTATGCTTGATTATTTTTTACAAGATCTTGAATTTTTTAAGTATGTTCCCTGCCAAAATAAATATAATATAAAAAGGAAAGGATAAATTATAGTTTACCTGTTGAGGATGGGTGGTTTTCTTTGAACTGTGTAGATTCTGATTATGGTTAGTTATATTTGCTACCAATGCTCTGTCAAGATTGCAATCTAAATTGTAAGATTGCACAATCTTACTATCTTGCTACCCTTGACCTAACTGAGCGCCCATAAGATCACTCCTGGATGGGATCATAGTGGGACTGAAGTGTGATCAGAGCAGAATTGTCGAATCATGTGATTTTGCTGATAATGTAATGTGTGTCTTCTGAGTAGGATTGCATAACCTGATTTACTCAAATCCGGTTTCTTAACCCTGATATCCCATTTTCTAATTACATCTTAGTCTCACAATCTCTCTGCGCTGCCAACCTCTTTTATTGCTTCAATAAAAATCCTTATCTCAGCCCTGCAGTTTCCCAGTTCAACTTGGGGATCTGTCTTCCTCCTCTTCTTTTATTGCAGTTTGCCCAAAACCCTTTCTCTTATTTGCACATTTGTTTTGTTCCCTATCAAGGGATGGTATTACCTTTGTTCTGTTATTGCCAATAGCCTCTATGTTATGTTCTGTTCAGCTAAAACCCCTCTCTCTCTCCTCTTTCTTTCGTTTACTTTTTCCCCTCTAAAACTTGTGTTGGGTTCTTTTGGGCTTTCTTTGAGATATCTTCTCTACTGTCTTTTATCGTAGTATTTGATTTCTATGTTATATTCACTATATGTAGCCCTCCTTTGGAACTGTAGGATGTCAATGTCAACTGCATTTAAGTAGAGCAGTAGGTTTTTTTAGATCAGATGTTAGTTAGTACTTTCTTGATCCCGCATTTGGGAATATAATGGATGGTTATTGTCTTGTTTACTTTTAATATCTCAGATCGCAATGATATTTATAACTCCATTATTTTTTTAAACGTATCCTTCATGCTCCTACTGATTTATATGTTTTATTGTTTGTATTACTAGGAGGAGTGTTTAAGTTAGAGTTATTTTTGCCAGAAGAATATCCAATGGCTGCTCCAAAGGTACTTAATATTATTCTTTCCAACTGCATGCATCATTGAATTCTTTTGGTGTTATGTTTCTGTTGAATTCTTGTACACCAAAAAGAAACAAAACTAAATTATGATGTGTTAGCTGTATAATTGATTATAGTTTAAGATGTTTAGTTTATTGTGATATGATTCATAGGAACGTTGAAAGAACCACACCGCAAAAGATAGCCATTGTAGTTAGAGAGCCCGCAAAACCCCACACTAAAATAAACTTTTATTGTGGAACTCAAGTCCCATACCTTGTAATAGCTCCTAACATCCATCATGCTCCATTGTCAAGTGCAGATGTGGGCTGGCTGTGCACAACACTAGCGTCACCACCTGTGCCACTTGTTTGCTATTCAGAGACATGGTAGAATGTTTTGATACCATTTGATAAGAACCTTGAGAGGATACCACAAAAGCTAGTTGTTGTGTTAGAGACATAAACCCCACACTAGAATCCCATACTTCCAACTTGGGACTAAACTCCTATACCTTGTAATTGTATAACAAACTGTATTTTTAGTTTTGGTATTTGAGATCTAGTAGGATAGGATCTCTATGCAAGTTAAACTACAGGCTTGTGCTCTGTTCTGTCTTTTCCATATTGACACTGGAACTTATACTAATTAATAACGTAATGTCCTTTTTATTTCCTTTAAAATGAAATCTTTCCTCTTTAATCTTTGGTGTCATATTTTTGAGTTTTCCATTGTGGTCTGAGGTAGTGTTGTATGTTGCACTATATAAGAAGTGGTGTACCTGCCGCCCTTCTGTTTATCTATTTCATGGTGTTCTCTTGAGTGTCCTTCCGTCCCCTTTCAGGAATCTGAAAGGCATTTGTGGTTGCCCAGTGTCCTTTTATTTTATTGCTTTTGATACTATTTCTCTGGTTTTAAATGTGCATTGCTTTCACAGGTTCGGTTTCTAACAAAAATATATCATCCGAACATTGATAAGGTGCATTTTGCTTTCCCTAAATTCTGATTTATTTTTCAGTAGTTAATCTTCTAACAAATTTTCGTTTAATTTAGCTTGGCAGAATATGTCTTGATATTCTGAAAGATAAGTGGAGTCCTGCTCTTCAGATTCGCACTGTTCTATTAAGGTATTGTTATGTTTTAGGCTATTAGATGGTAATATTTTCTTGGACCATTTTCTCCTGAAGTGGGACAAGCCTAATATTAGTAGGTGTTACAAAAATATAAAATTTTGCCCAAAACATCATATAGAAAAATACTGATGTGAAAATTTGCATGCCTGGAAAACACAATTTTAAATTATAATGGAAGAATAATTTTTCTTTTTTGTTTGGTAAAACTTTTGATGTGAAAATAAAAGAATAGTTTGGTAAAACGTATACTTTTGATTCATATTTTGTATCTGCGAAAATGTTTTCTTTTATTTTATTTTCTCTTTTCAAAGATTTGTATAAAAACGATAAAAAGCAACTTTTTTATTTTTGTTTTCATTTTTTCCTGTATGAAAAATGTTTAGGAAACAGGAACAGTAGAAATAGAAAATGTTATGGGGCTGCTTGGCTCTTGTCATGGCCAACTAGAAAGCCACACTGCAAGGGGAATGTTGTGCGGCAAGTCAATGGAAACAATTTAATAATCTGCTATCACTTGGAAAGAGTAATATGTACTAATAATATGATTGTGTTGGTATTTTCTAGCATTCAAGCTCTGTTGAGTGCACCAAACCCAGATGATCCACTTTCTGAGAACATTGCCAAGCATTGGAAATCTAATGAGGTCGAGGCTGTTGAAACAGGTATTTTTGTTTGATTTTAAAAATTAGTTGATAATGAGGGCATCAATCATACTACTTGCATATTCTCATTAAAATGTGGCATTGAACTCTGCAGCGAAGGAATGGACTCGATTATATGCTAGTGGCGCCTGATGATTAGGTTCAAAGTTATGACTCCAAAATAACAACTGTAACCATCATTTTATACTGGAAATCTAAAGGAATTGATGTATGAAGTATTGGAGTTAATATCCCTCGCTGCTTCCAGTTACCTGTTAATTTCTTCTCTTGGAAGCTGCCTTATCTTGTAACTTGTATGAATAGATGTGTTTATCTTTTACCTATCTAACTATTTAGAACGTGCTTCAATCATCGGCTGTGAAGTAATTTGTTATTCTCTACATCAAAGGCCAAAATTTGCGAATTAGTTTCTGTTCTTTTTTCTCAATTAACCATGCCAAGATTTGTTGAGTTAGTAACCACTAGCATTGGTTCTGAAGTCTAGTCATTTGTGTACGGAGTGTGAATTTTGTGGATAAGAACTCACACTAGTCTGGACCGGTGGGCAAATCTTATTGAATGAGAACGTCTTGAGCTGAATTTTCCAAAGGGTCTGACAAAATTCTGGCATGATTAACATTAGAGGTACAATATAAGTCATATTTGGGTTGATATTGAATGACATGTTGATGGATAAATGTGTCTGTCGAGTATATCGTCAAAAGTATGCATAGAAAAAAATTTAGGAGATGTCAGATCTTTAAATGAATCCCAGTACTTTTGGGATTTTAGTTTTGGTTTTGGGCCGAGAGATGTTCTAGGTTTACAAAAAAATAATAAAGATTTGGATTGATATTATTGTCTCATACGCAAAGCTGTATAGTGAGAGTTATCTCAGGCTGCAACCCTTATTCTTACATTATTACTGGCTACCACCAAAGTGTAGTTGAGTTTCTTAAGCGCATTGTTAGGGATTCTTCATTTCGTAAATGGAAAGGACTTTATCAGGAAAGAGAAGAAGATATAAAATCCTTTTAAGTGATCGTTTGCTTCAAAATCAATGAGTCTCCATTTGCGAGATATAAAAGCAGAAGAATAAGTTTTTTTTAAGCATTTTTTTAGAAAAATTAAATATCTTTTTAAGTTAAAACTAATTTGTGCATAAATTAAAAATAAGTTTGACAAGTTATATGAGAAATTTTTTGAAGTGTTTATGGAAAAGTTTATCTAAACCAATTAAAACTATTAGTAGTTGGTATCTACAATTAGCTTCTACATATAGGCTTTTGAATTTAGGCCCAGTTGATAACTAAATCATAAATAAGTTTATGGTTTATCTTTAAATAAGATCTTCCAAACACAGGCTTTAAATTAGTAATGGGTGTACCTGTTTTTTAGGTCTATATTTTTACAGCATTTTTATTTAGGTCCTTTTTATTTAGAATTAACTAAGCATGTACTTTTACTGTTACCGTTATCTGTATCTCTTAAAGTGTAATCAATGCGAACGTAAAAAGCAACATAGAAGCTTTAGAAGACAATAATTGGTGTGGTCCAAAGAAGTACATGATGTAAGAAACACAGGATGGTAGTGAAGACAATAATAGTGCACATTAATTAATGTTCAATGGGCTAAATTTTTCTACAAAACCATGCTCATGGCTTTAAGAAGAATTTGCAACCATTGTAGAGGAAATTCCACAGCAATGGAGAGATTTGCAAGCACTTGTTGGATTTGCTTTTACCTATACGGGATGAAGATACCTAACGGTTAAGCTATCAAACACTTTCCCACTTTGCTTCCTTAATGTCTGCTAAGAGAAAAGGGTCAAAAGAGTTATTGCAAAAGAGTTATTGCTCAATTTAAACTATAAAGTCATGAATTCCAAAGTACAAAAGATAAGGTTAGACACACTACATATCAATGACTATATAATTTTTTTATCAATTACGTGATTTGAGTCACGATCAATTCAGAGTGTTTAATAATCGATTTTATTAAAATTTTTAAGAAATTAAATTCATTTTTTCACATTCTAGACGAATCAATCCTTCATATAGAAAACGAGTTCGAAATAAATGCATGATTTATATAAAAAAAATGTGTTAACTATAACAGCACTTGCTTAAATTTGTTGTTATGATTATATATTTTATACTTTTCATCGTCCAAAATATTAAGTGAAGTTCCGTCACTGTTGTAATTAACTAAAAAAATTATATACATTTTTCTCGTAAAAATATGTAGATAATATATTTTATTGCAATTGACTTACATACATTGAATAATAAAAAACTATAAAAAAAAATAGTTGATGCTTAGTAATTAACAATTAAAAATTTAAATAATTGATTTGATTTGAAATTTATCATATTTATCATACTTATAAAAATGTAAATCTAATATTCAATCAAATTAACAATCATTTGCTTAAGATTTGATTAGTTTTAAAATCTTATATGATATTAGTATAAATTCATTAACTAATAAGTTGATTTAGTCGAATAAATATATGATTATAGACTAAATTATGTAGAAGTGAAAAAAATTTCTTATTTAAAATAAACTTATAAAAAAAGAGAATAAGAGAAAAAAAAATAACATAATATGAAAATCTATTCAATGTGAGAAGAAAAAGTTGTGAGATGAAGCTAGAATAAGAATTTATCACTTTTTAAGAGGATAATAAACTAATTCACTTTTTAAATGACTTGTCAATATTTTATAAAAAATAATGAAAATTTTCTTTTCTTATTTAATAGATAGGCAAACTTATTATTATTCATCAACTTATAAGTTGGATTTCTTTACAACTCTTATGTGTCTCCAATTCTCTCAAGACTCTTATTTAGAGTGAAAGTTTGAGACTTCTTCATCAAGAGTAATAATATGTATTAAATATTTTTCATTTTTCTAAAGATGAATATACATGTTCTCAAGAGATAAGGAAATAATTCTAAGACTTTATAATAAATCATTGTTTACTTTCCATGCATAGGAATTACATCCCTTAATTAAGAAGGGATATATTTTTTCCAACATTATCCCCCTTCCTAACTTAATTCAAGGCATCATCATTCATACTCCCTTGCAACAAACTGAGTATTTCTTGATTGGTATCATCTTAGTCAATATGTTAGACTAATTATCATTTGTATGAACTTTCTCCAATTGTAACTAACCATCATCTAGAGTTTTCCTTATCTATTAATAGCAAACATCAATATGTTTCGAATGAGAATGATAAGTGAAATTCTTAGAGAGAGGAATTGCACTTTGATTGTCACAATACACCACAAACTTTTCTCAATTGTGACCTAATTCACACAGTAAATTCTTTATCCGTAGAGTTTCCTTGCAAGCTTTAGATGTTGCAATGTATTTTGCTTCAATGGTTGACAAAGCAATACACTTTTGTAGCTTTGATTGCCACGACACAACTCCCTTTACAAAAATGGTTACATATCCTGATATAGATTTTCTTTCATCTACATTGTCATCCATGTTAACATCAATATATCCTTCTAATATAGGGTTTTCCATTACCAAAACATAAGCACATTTTGGCTGTTCCTTTTAGATACCTTAGTATCCATTTTAGAACATTCAAATGTTCCTTATTAGGATTTAACAAAAACTAACTCACAACTCCGACTACATAAGCAATTATCTTGTACAAATCATTATATATATATATATATATATATATATATATATATATATATAAATAAGACTGTCTATATAACGTCTCAAATCATTATTCTTAATATTATAATTTTCTTTAAATAATAAAATAGGAAAATAATATTTTAAGATTTTTTTTTCTATGTCATAGTCAACTTAAAATAAAATAGATATAAAAGATTTATTTGACAAAAGAAAATATTTAATAATTATTTAACTCGACTTAAATACAATTGATAAATGTTAAATTAAAATCTATAAGCAATAAATTCAAAATTGAATAATAAATGTTAAAAATAAGTTGAGCATTATTCATAATATAGTTATATTGTGTCCAATTATATTATAATTATAGAAACTAAATATTTTACTTACTCATTTCAAGGAAATAAGATAAATCCATGTAATTTTCACAATAACTTAATTGTTTCAAAGGAATAAACTATTTACAGTAATATTTAAACATTATAAAATAATACTACAGTTAAGGGACCTATCTTTCGAAACCACAAAATAATCACATTTACTCTTATTATTTAACAAATATATCATCAAGTTAGAGTATAGAAATTTTTATTCATACATATATAATAATATAAATCCCTATACTTAGAGTAGGTTCTCCATTAACAAGAAGAAGCAGGTCCTACCAATCATCTTTTCACATCATCATTCATATTGTGATCACATTAGTTTCGATTCTCTCGGTACCGTGGGATCCCAAAATAAAGTTGCCAACCCCACCACCTAGGTGACATTTGCCTTACGCCGGTGTGGATAGCTGTAAGTTGGCAATACGCTCCACGGATACAACGTGCACGCACAAGCCCCTTTGGCAAAAAGCATAGTCAGCGATTCAGTCGGGTAATGGAGTGTGAGGCCTGCGGTAGTTCCCATTGCACACTGTGTACATCACGGCATGGATCACTCCGCCACACTCTCATTCCCCCAGGTTATCAAACCTTCCTGAATTATATCCCAATGTATCTCTATAGCTCATCCACACGGAAATTAAACTTCAAATGACATTATTGTCCAAATCTCATAACTTTCCTACCCTCCAGGTAGTTAGTTCCAACTCCTCATCTTCAAATATCATTTAATAATAAAAAAAATCACTTTGGGGGTGCAAATAGGAAAATAGGGTACAAATAGTAAAAATGGGGTTGCGAATAGTAATTTTAAATCTTTTTTGTGCGCTCAGCGAAATTTTCATTCGTTGAGCGAATTTGCTCCAGACACGAGTGTTCTATGCTGCGCTCAGCGGATTTGAGATCCGTTGAGTGGATTTTCACAATGTAGTGTAATATTTCACGGTTTCAGGTGATAAAATTTTCCATTTCCAAAATCAAACACACACAGACAACAAACAATACATAAAACGTCATACATTACAGATTATAATAAGGAATAAACTCCTCTTACCTTAACTTTTTTGAAACGGTCCAAAAACAGAGAAGTTTGGAAAATTTCTAAACTCAACCCGTCCTAAATCAAGAAATTTATCGTTAATCTAAGATTTCAAATAGTAATAATGAAATTGAAAGGTAAGATTTGAGTAAAATTACCTTGATTTGGGAAGAAACGTAAAACTGAGAGTAGGATTTGAAGAAGAGAATTGAAACGAGGATGAGGAATGTTCTGTGTGCGTAGAGAGATTATGGCAAATTGGAAATGAAGAAGAAGAGTTTCAGTGCATGCATTCAGAGGGAGAGAAATGAAATAAGAGTGAAGGCGGTTTCCTTTTGATATATATATATAAAATAATTTGTAATAATCTGAGGCTATGTTTTATTTTATTTTATTTTTTGCTTTTCCTTTCGTGATTCTTCTTTTTTTATTCTTTTTTTTTTCTTTTTCTCATTTTTTTTCTTCTATTATATATATATATATATTTTATAATAATAATAATAATAATTTCTATTAATTTTAATCTAACACACAAATAAAATACACATCTCAAAATTAAGGTGTTATAGCCTACTACAGATGAATAAGGCACCTTGCTCGTCTCTTGGTTATCTTCTTCACTTGTAGGACAATGTTCTTTACAAAACTTTATATGGTTAGCAAGTAGAACATTCACTAGCTTAATTGTGTCCATATTGAATTTTTTTAGTACCCTTTCAATATATTTTTCTTGCGACAACCACAATAGTCTTTTGGAATAGTTTCTTATAATCTTTGTTCCAAGGATTTAGTTCACAAGTCCTAAATCCTTCACAACAAAAGACTTGCTTAAAGCTTTCTTTAAATTAGCAATCTTCTTCTTGTCATGACCCACAATTAGCATGTCATTAATATATAATAGCAATATGATAAAATCATAATCATTATCATTATACCTTTTTACGAATACACAATGATCGACTTCATCCTTAAAAAGCTATGCTCAATCATAAAGGATTCAAACTTCTTATATCATTGTTTGGGGGGCCTATTTTAGTCCATAAAGACTTTTCTTCAAATGACACACTAAATGTTCTTTACTTGGTTCTTCAAACTCTTTTAATTGCTCAATGTAAATTTCTTCTTCAAGTTCTCTATGAAGGAATGCAGTCTTTATACATCAAGTTGCTCAATCTCTAAGTTTAGGCAAGTAGCTAGACCTAGGACTACCCTTATATAGGGCATCTTCATTACTGGTGAGAAAATCTTTTCTAAATCTATGTCTTTTTTTTTATTGCAACCCCTTATGACAATTCGAACCTTATATCAAGACTCTGATCTCCTTTCTTCAAACTTAAGCTTGTATACCCACTTATTTTTCAATGGTTGTTTTCCTTTAGGTAACTCTACATGATATGTTTGAGTCTCATGTAATGAGGTCATTTCCTCATTGATGGTTTTGATATAGTCTTTTTTATCTTTCCTCTTTTTAACTTTTTCAAAGTTTTGTGGTTCATGATCAATAGTGATTGTAAAATATTCATCTTATGAATACCTACTAGAAGGACACCTAACTCTTAAGGATCATCTTAGCTTAGGTTGTGTTTGATCTTCTTTCGCTAACTAGTGTTCTAAATCCATATAATCATTAAGATTTGTCTACTCTTTAGGATTCATTTGAGAATATGATAACTCAAGATTCATAGAAATGATTAGACTTTGGGGATTATCTCCTCTAGAAATTATGCTTATAGGATGATTTAACACATCACCACTACTTGCCTTGAATTTTACTTATCATTTTTGCTGAAGATCCTTAATTGTCTAATCTTCAAAGAATGCTACGTTTCTACTTCTAACAATCTTCTTCTTTACAAGATGCCATAATCTATACCCAAATTCATCTTTTGGAGATTCAAGGTATACGTGCTCCTTAGTCTTAACGTCTAACTTCATTCTTTCATCTTTGGGCATATGGGCGAATGTTCTACATTTGAATACTTTCAAGTGGTAGTAAGAAGCCTTCTTCCCATACCATTCTTTCTTTGGAATATTTTCCTTCAAAGGTTGAGATGGTGAGATATTTTATCAATGCTATCGTTGTCTTCAAAAACTTCACCCCAAAAAATTTAGGATGTTTGCATGATTTAGCATGCATCTAACCTTTTTTTTTTCAATTGCCTGATTCATTCTTTCAGCCACTTCATTCAATTACGGAGTTTCTTGAAGAGTTTTCTCCAATTTGATACCATCATTATCAGACCTCAAACATTTTATTTTCTTTCCAGTCTCATGCTTTGTCAAGGCATAGAATTCGACGAAAGTATGAAAAACTAGGTCTTTAGTTTTTAACTTATATACCCAAATTTTTCTAGAGAAATTATTAATAAAGGTTACAAAATAATATGTACCTCCGAGAGATCTTTCAGGCGAAGCACAAACGTCCAAGTGAACAAGTTCAAGAACTTCTTTCTTCCTAGAGGGATCGTTTGTCTTTGAAAACTGACGTTGCACTATTTCCTAGCCAAATATTTAGTACAAAATTTCAATTATTTCCCACTTATTCCATGAAGATTATCTTTTACAAGGATATGTAATCTTTTCTCATTCATGTGACCTAATCATCTATGCCAAATATCTTTGGAATCATTAATAGTACATATTTCATATTTCAAGTTTTATTGGATCTTTTAAGTACTTTTATATTTTATATTTTTTATATTTTCTTACATTTTTTTCATTTGTAATAATTTAGGCTTATTTTTGAATAAATACTTTAATTTTATATATTTTTCTAAAATGAAACTTATCCACTATTTTGGTCATAACTTTTTCTATACATATTCTTTTTTGCTGATTTTTGTTTCGTTGGATTCCTTATTTGCTTCAATTTTCATATATGGATTACAAGATTTGGAATTCAAAAATAATTTTTAAGATTATTTGAAATACAAATAAAAACATTGAAATATTTTTTATACAAAATTATATTTTATATTTGGACTTGTAAGGCTAATTTGGGTCATCTGTTAGACTTATTCAATTTCATCGTTTAGAACCTATAAATATATTTTGAGAATCTAAAATAAATACAATTTTATAGTGTTAGAAAATTTACCTTTTATGAATTTACACATTTTACAATTACAGATTGAATATTTGTCCTTTGAAATTCTCTCTTCTCTCTTCTCTTTGCCTTCTCATTTTCTTCTTATTACTTTTGCATTATTTTTTCATCTTCCTCACACATAGATAGAAGAGTGTTTCCTTGAAAGGATAATTGTTTCCTTCAATCTACAAATTAAAGATCATATGCGGAATTGAGTTTTATACGAATCAATCTACACACACTCCAAGTTTATTCATTCTTTCTCTAACTCACAAAATTGCATATTATGATTATGATTTAATTTGTTGCGTTTTAAAATTCAAATTACATTTCGATTGAAATTTAATTTAATATTTAATTTTGAATTAGACTTAATGATTATTCAAGTTAATTCACAATCACAATTGTTCAAATTTAGATTGGTATTTCTTTAATTATAATGATATTTCGTTTTTCTTATACATCTCAATTTGTAGATTGATGTTTCAATTATTTTCTTTACAAATTCAGTTTTAATCTTATTTTTCAACTTCAATTGCATTTACATTCTGTGTGATTTAAATTCCATGCATTTTAGATCCCCAAATTAATTTGTATAGGAAGAGATTAAAGATTGAATACAATTTATATGTACTTTTGTAAATCGACCTACGTTGTGTTCTATATTCAAAATTTTAGAGAAAATTTAATATATTTGATTTTCTTTGACAATGGAGAAAATTAATCATTTACCACGTTTGTTTCTCCAATACAAATTCTTCCTTATAAGATATATAAGGATCCTTCCTTTGAACTTTTGATGATGATCATACTTCTTTTTTGTCAACTTTCACTTTTTAGCACCTAAGTAACTTACAAGTCCAACAATGTCTAACTTTCCAACTAAAATAAGGTTCAAACGCATGTCAAGTACATGCCTCACTTCTTTTAGTATGAACTTGCTTTTTTCATCAGTTAACATAATCATATTTTCCATGCCAACATTTTTGCTTGTAACATGGTTTCCTATTCACTACAACAAATTTACTATTTTGTTAGAAAATTTAATAAAAAAATTTATCTCTAACTAATCTCTTACCAATTTACTAGAAAATAACTAGAAAAAAAAATTATAACATATTTAAAATTAAACAACTACAACTTTATAATAAAATATATTTTATAACAAAACAACTAAATCAATAAAATAAAAAATATTAAGTATTAATATATATATATATAATATTTTATTATTTTTATATTATATTGTAAATTTTATTTATATATATATAATTAATTATAACGTTTAAACTTTAAATTTAAAAATTAAATTTTATCATCTATAAATATTTTTTATTTTTATTATAATTATATCTTAATATTTATATAATTTTTTTACATTTATAATTAAATTAATTATAAATTTTTATTTTTAAAAAAATATAAATAAACAAATAATTATTAATAAAATATTTTACTTAAACATAATTCTAGAAGATTCTCTCACATTTTTTAGGTTCACTTTTTACTTTTTCAGAATTGTTTCATCTACATTCACGTTTTTAAAATAAAATTGTTACAAGTCTATTTTCACGTTTTTGAAAAAAAATTGCTACAAATCTACATTTTACTTTTTCAGATTCATTCATTGAATTGTTTCATCTACATTTCACGTTTTTTAAAAAAAATTGTTACAAATTCACTTATTACTTTTTTAAATTCATTAATTGAATTGTTTCGTCTTCCACCCCCGCGACATTCACTTTTCTCTAACTGCCGAGTTTCATTTCGTTTCTTCCTCGCTTCATTTCATTTCTTTCTCGTGAGTTTAGCAGCATTCATCTTCCTCTTACTGTTGCATTCATCTTCCACTCGCTGTCGAGATTTATTTTGTTTCTTCCTCACTAGTGAGTTTTGAGTTTCGTGTTCGCTGGTGAGTTTTATTCATCACAAGGAAACGTCTCATTTGATTCCACATTTATATTTATTATTCTTCATTTTGAAATTTTGTAGTAGGAAATTTTTCGTTCTGAAACAACATACTCAAGCCATGGTAATTTTTTTTCTTTTATCTCTTAAATACATTTTAATATTTAATTCTCATTTATTAAGTATTTTTATTTTCTCTCAAATCCCCAATCTCATAACCCTAAGATTATTATTTTAGATCCCAAATTTTAGAAGTTTGTAATAAAAGTTTAATAGACTCATTTTTAATAGAGATTAGTAATTTCTTTACACTATATTTTTACTGGATATGAATAAGTCAATTACCTAGTTATCAAATTAAAAATGGACGCATTGTCCTTATATCAAATAAGGGTAAAAAAGATATATTGAATAGATTAACTATACTACAGACACCAACCTTTTCCCAAGAAATTTGTTGTTTTGTTTTCTTGTTAGTAATTTTTCTCTATTATTTTAACTTTTTAGAAGTTTCAAGCTCAACTTAAAATATATGCTCAACTAGCAAAAATGAAAAACAATTACTCTTAATCACGTCCCTGAATAGCCCATAAAGTCATTAAAATAGAATATGTACATTAATTTTGTTTATTTTTTTAAAATAAATAAATAATATATTAAAAAACTTCTAATTATTTTATTTATTTTAAAATATTTAATGTTTTAATAATTTCTTATCTTAAATATTTACAAATTTTAAGTTTCATTTATCATATAAGTTTATATAGAAGATTTATCAATTCAATTTTAATTTTTATTTAATTTCTTAAAATAGTTTCTAATATATATTATAGAAAATGTATAGTTAGTAGTGATATTTTAAGTCTCATTTTATAGAATTGATTTTTATTTATTCTTTATTTTTACTTAATTTTATATTATATTATTTATACTCATCTTCTTGTCTATTTTTTTGTGTGTAGAAAGAACTAAGGCAATTTAACTCTGTGATAACAACCTAAGGTCTAAAACAACATCATCCTTTGATCTTCTTGCCAACTTCATTGCCAACTTAAAAGAAGTAAGTATTTAATATTTAATATCATATATTTTAGTTAGATAAATAATAATTATTTTTAAGTAGAAATAATTTTCATTAAATCTAGTAATTATTTTTATAAAAATATTATTTTAAAGTTGTGCAAGGTTAAAACATATCATTTTCTTCATAAAAAATAATATGAATTGTTTTGATTGGTCAATTTTATACAATCATGTTGCGGAAACTAATTATTACCCATTTTTTCACAAATTAAAATCGGAAAAAATTACACATTAAAAACGTTTGAGGTAAGTGAATTTAACATTTTTATATATTTATTTTATAATATAATTCTTGAGTTAGACACAGGAAAGATTGAAAAGAATTTTTTAATATCTTAAAATAATTAGAAAATTTATACAAAGAATATATAATATTTAAAGATTTTTTTGAAACAAGTTCAAATATAAAAAATAACGAAATATTTAATTTATATAAATTAAATTAAAATTTATCTTATTTTTTCATAAATAATTTTTAAAAGCATTATTAATTAATAAATAATTATATAAATATTAAATTTTATTTATGTATACTATTATTAAAATATTGATTTGATGTAGAAATCATATGAAAATGTTATGACTGAAAAGTATGGGCAGACACATCAAAACATCCTATAGTTGACTCTGATATTTGGACAAAGATGAGTGGCGAAAATAAGAAAGGTAGAATATATGGCATTGGTCAGAGTTTGAATCTTAGCATTCCACATGCTTCATCTTCAATCGTTAAAGGTCCTTCTTCTCAAAATCCAAATCCTACACCTCTGAACGAAGAAATCACTACATTGGCAACACAAATATGTAATTTGAAAGAGTAGGTGCAAACACAGTTGCAAGCCCAAACTAAATGCAAGTTCTAATGCAAGCCCAAATAAATGCAAATACTTATGCAGCTACAAATGTAGGAGTAGATGCAATCATTTAGAGATTGTTTGGATCCAAGGACGGAAACTCAGGGAGGAGGGATGAGCGAGGAAAGCGGGGAAATCAAGAAAATAAAACTCAGATTTAAGAAAAAATTTGTTCAGTTAGTTTTCCACGCTAATTAGAGAAGAAATGCAAGGAAATAGTATAAAAATTATTATAATACTATTTTAGATAATTAGGAAAAAAATATAATTGAGTATAATATTAAAATTATTAATATATTTCTTATATTATAATAATAAAAATAAATAATTAATATAATATTATAATAATAAATATTAAATAAAATTAATAATAGTTATTTATTTTTATTTTAGTATAATAATAATAAATTAAGAAATATTATTATAAATAATTAAAATATATTAATAATATTAAAATAATATTTTTTTATTATAATAATAATAAATTAAAAATATATATTAACAATAATATTTAATTTTTATTTATATTTTTTTATTATAATAATAAATTATAAATAATTAAAATTTTTATTAATGATAACATTAAATTATTTTTATTTTTTATTTTTTATTATAATAAAAATAATAATTTTTAAAACATATTTAAATAATTACAAAAATTATTGAAAATAAATAATATTATTTTACTTTCTATTCATTTCCACTCTCTTTCCCTTAATTCAAACAACCTTATTTTTTTCTTACTTTCTCTTCATTTCTTTCCTTTTCCTCTCCTCAAATCTACTCCCCAATCCAAACAAACCACTAAAAAAGATTTATTGTCTGCTTTAAAGAATCAAGAATGAAGATGTACCTCAATGAATTAAGTATTTTGTTTCTATTTTAATCTTTTTGATGACTTTTTAGTTGATGTAGTGCTTTTAAGTTCATATACTACTTTTTAGTTGAACATTATTTTAGTTATGTTATAAATGTTTGAATGATTACTGTTATTATGTTTGAACAAATATTTTGCTTATTGAAAGTTGATTAGATTTAGTATTTTTTAAGTATTTTATTATTTCTTTTGCATAAAAATATGCAGGTTTTATAATTATTTTAATAACAAACATGTGATATTAGAATTGTAACAAAACAGTAAAGGATTTGCGACAAATTTGTTAGAAAATACATACAACAATTTGCTACAAATTAGAGAAGGAATAGTTATCATTTAATGAAGATGGTGAATTAGCAAATGAATATTTACGAGGGATTAGCCACAAAGCAATGAGAGTAAAGTTGAGAAGCATTAACTACATATTAGTTAGGGATAATTTGCGATCAAATAGCTAGAACAAAGTTGCGAGGAATTAACTATCAATTAGCTACAGAAAAATTGAGACAGAATAGCTACATAATAGAGAGAAAAAATTATAAGAATTTAATTTAAGATAGCAAAAAATTGGATAATCAATTAACTAGGAAAATATAAATTTTTTTTTAACCAAAATTAGAGAGATATTAGCAACATATTGGCGACGAAATTTGCTGCAGAATAGTAACAAAATATAGTTACCTATATTTAGTTGCAAAAAATTTCTTAGTTAATCCGTAACTAATCTGTCACAACATATTTTTTCTAAGAATTAGTAAAAGATTAGCTAAGGAATGTTCTGTAGCTAATGTATAAATTTCTTGTAATGATTTTTACAATGTCTATAATTTAAAAAGAAAACTTCATATGGACTTACATGGAATGATGCACCAAAATCTATAATTCAAGAACAATCACTATAAGTAAAATTAAGGTAATTGTCTTCTCCAATGAGAAAAACATCTTTGTCCGATACAAAATTTTTAGTATACTTTTCATTTTCCTTCTTGACTTCCAACAAATCTGCATGGATAGACTTAGATCTTTGATCTCTTTTTAGAAATCTACACTCAGATGTTTTATGTCTAGTAGTAACAACTTATCTGGCTTGAGACTTGGACAATCCTCTTTCCTTACGTTTGCATCTTCCATGAGATTCCTTTATTTCACGAGTCTCATTTCTACTTTGTTAGTCAACTATATTGGGCTAAGACTAGTAAGAGATATCTCACTTCTTTTATTTGGATTCTTCATTCAACAAGCAATTTGAAAGAGTATCCATTGAGATTTTTTCTTCAAGCACAAATTTGTTGAGGGAGACCACTACAGTTTTCCTACTCTCACATAATGAACTAAGTTGCAAAAGCACTTGCAATATTAGTCAATTGATTGACTAAGCCGTTTTAGATGCTTTATCGTGATTTGATCGTCCTTGTATCCCATCTTCATCAATTATCTAACAAGATGTATTTTATTTTTGGGAGTTTTCCTTTTAATCATAGATTCAATTTTGGACTACAACTCATAAGTATTAGTGTACGTCAACACAATCACAACTTTCTATTCAGAAACTCTCATTCTTTGTTAGTCTTTTTCATTAGTTTCGTGCTACATGTTATAGACTCATGTAACTCCTTGTAGTTTAAATGATTTTTCGTCATGGACTTTTAATATAATTAGTTGTCAGCAATAATCTTGAACATATCTTCATTACCACACTTCTTAAGTATTGTTGATTCCAAAAGTGAGTTATTACACACTTCTTAACGAATTTCGACTTCCATTACCATTGTCTTGTTGTCTTAATCAACCAATACCCTTCGTGGGATCTAGGTTAACGTGTAATTGGATACCATAACCTAACTTTCAGTTAATCTGGCATTGCTAGTTCTGCTTACAAAAAATGACACATTTGTAGCTCTCTATTCTATGGCATGGCTCAATAAGATAGTTATGTCATCCTACCTTTTTAAAGTTTAAGAATAGGTTGAGAATGTTGTGCCCACGATACATCTAATCATTGGCTTTATTCTATAGAACTCGCTTGCAATCTCTAGTTATCTTAAGGGAACAAGCTACTAAATAGTTCAATTAGTCTTTCATCCCTATACTCAATTTAGATGAACGATTTGCACGTCAACATCACTATAGGCCTCCACTAGAGTTTCCTATAGCTTCCCCCTATTTAGGCACAACTCATCAGCTTTCTACTTCCATTACCATTGTCTTGTTGTCTTAATCAACCAACACTCTTCGTGGGATCTAGGTTAACGTGTAATTGGATACCATAACCTAACTTTCAGTTAATATGGATTTGCTAGTTCTGCTTACAAAAAATGACCCACTTGTAGCTCTCTATTCTATGGCATCGCTCAATAAGATAGTTATGTCATCCTACCTTTTTAAATTTTAAGAATAGGTTGAGAGTGTTGTGCCCACGATGCCTCTAATCATTGGCTTTATTCTATAAAACTTGCTTGCGATTTCTAGTTATCTTAAGGGAACAAGCTACTAAACAATTTAATTAGTCATTCATCCCTATACCCAATTTAGATGAACGATTTGCACGTCAACATTACTATAGGCCTCCACTAGAGTTTCTTGTAGCTTCCCCTTACTTAGGCACAGTTCATCAGCTTCCGTTTATTGGAAGGTATGATCTAACTCGAACCCTTTATAGAAGTTCATGGTCGATCGATAGTGCAACCCACAAAAGGATCCCACCAATCAGCTTCCTTGCACCTTACGAGTTTACTTACCCATTGACCCACACGCATGTCAAACTATTTGGTTTATTTTTTAAGAAGAGTCGAATGGGAGCCCATAGGCCGATGCCTAGAGCACACACGTGCCAAGACACACCATGATGTGCATGCTGTCAACCATAATCGTGACCATGACTTCTTGACGAGCATTTCAATAGCTCAATTTTGGGCCACCATCATAATCTGCATCAATCAATGTCTCGAGTCGATTGGTGGATCGTCTTTCACCATTTCACATCCCAACGAGACATATTGTTGGTCTCCATCAACTTTCCTCTTGATAATTTTAAGCACTCTTCGACTCTCTTTACAAAGTCATTTTCATCTTTCCCTCATAGTATTTGTTTGCTACTAAACTCTCACCAGTTTAGCCTTGGACGAAATTTACCGCCCAATTGGGGCTACATTCCTAAACAACCTAACTTGCTAACAATGCCTCATGGTGCGATAGGGTCCAAACACAACAGGGCTTTCACCCTCTCTAGCGCCTCCTTCTAGGGAACTTGGGCCTAGTTTGCCACTAAGAAGACTTCTTGAGACTATAATTTGAACGCATAAGGCAGTCGATTTTCATGGTGGGCTCTTCCCCATCACTCGTTGTTACTAAGGGAATCCTTATTAATTTATTTTCATTTACTTATTGATATGCTTAAACTTAGCAGGTAGCCCCACTTAACCTAAGGTCTTGCTAAGAGCACCTTTTGTTGACATAGAGATGCAAAAGGTCAAATAGTCCAGTACAACCAGAGTCACATACATACAATCGGTCTGAGCATTGCTCATCTACCATTTATCACGACGAACTTGACCATGAATTTAGTTTTCAACCAACCATTATAACAAACTTGTGAAAGTAAACATCCACCCACATTGTATATTATGGTGAGGTAATGATATATGACACCTAAGCATGTGCGCCCTCGATTTAATGGCTTTGGACACAACTTGCGTAAAAAACTCAATGGTTTACGGGATTCTACAATTCACACAGAGTATCACATTTCACTACATTCATTGATGCAAGAGTTAAGATATTCATTGTTGAGAGCAATTTTATATAACATGTCATGTCATGACAACACTCATAGGACAATGTCCCTAGGAGCTTTACTTAACAACTTTAAATGCCTTGGCACACGAAGCATCGAGGTTAGTGTTTTTCAAGAGGAGGCCAATATATAAGGCATGACCACCTCCCTTACAATAGATAGACAAATTCACCGATCAAATTGATTGAGGCATCAATAATGATCCTTTCATATGTACACTTATTGAAACTTTATTATAACTTCTCCTTCCTTTAAATAATAATGTTTAGTGGACTTCTCACCTTGTCACAGACAATAAATCGTGCACATTGTCGCAGTGTAAAAACTTCACCAAACCATTCAATTAGTAAGAGTGACAAGTGGTGTGTATAAAGCGCAAGGATAGAGTCAACACGAGTTGATGACTCGTGCTTACTAAGAATTCCTCATTGAAGACAAACAATTGTAATGATCTATCCCCATCATGATGAAATTTCAAAGATTATTTGGGCTTGTCGACCAAGGCTATAAACTTGTTAAATACATAAGTATAGCAGGCGTGCAACCTAGAACATCTAAGGGCATCAGAAATCTGTTATTGCCTCAAACTTCCATGGCTTGAGTGGTCATTGTCCCTTTAAGAAGCTAGCCATGGAGGGTTACTTCTACATAACTATTTAGTAGGTTGAATTCTCGTTTGTTAACAAAATTAACTAGACAAATTGCTCAACCAAATAAGAACAACCATGCACAAATCAAGAAAAAGCTCTTAGTTTGTCAATCTTTATTATGTCTAGACATAGTAAGTTTCTCCATGTTGAGTCAAATTAAGCTGTAGGCTCCAGTGTTAAAGGTGTCCTTTAGTCAATTTCTTTAAGTTTCAGCCTTGTGATGATAATCCTCCCGAAACCCAAAGACTTTAATTTCTCATAAGGTGCCAACAGAGTCCTAAAAGCAACATTCACTAATCCTTGGTCGACATTTTTTATGCTTGAGATTAGAATGATATCTTATCATCTTCAAGACTCCAACTTTCATTCTTCATTAATGAAAATATCCTTAGCAAATGTATTCGTAGTTGTCAAGGTAGTCAGAATCGCAATTTTCCCAAATTTTTTGTTTTCACATGCATAAAAGATTGATGTTTTTCCATATTGTGTAGGATCGTTGAGTAAGATCAGAAATTTCCGTAGAACGGAAATCTTCCATCTCGCACCACCTCCTCCAACACATGCCTCTTCTTCTCCTTCACCATCGCTCGCAAATTCTTCCCCTTCCATCGTACGCATCTTCTTCTCCTTCGTCGTCGTCGCGTGTCTCTTATGATTTCTCTATTGCGTCTCATTCAGCTTGCCTGGGTCATTATGGTTCATTACAACAAATTTTTTATTTTACTAGGAAATTTAATAAATAAAATTATTTCTAACTAATCTTTCACCAATTTACTAGAAAATAACTAGGAAAGTTTTTTTATAACAAATTTGAAGTTAAACAACTACAACTTTATAATAAAATATATTTTGTAACAAAACCACTAAATCAATAAAATAAAAAATATTAAATATTAAATATTAATATATATATATATATATATATAATAATTTATTATTTTTATATTATATTGTAAATTTTATTTATATATAAAATTAATTATAACATTTAAACTTTATATTTAAAAATTAAATTTTATCATCTATAAATATTTTTTATTTTTATTATAATTATATCTTAATATTTATATAATTTTTTTACATTTATAATTAAATTAATTATAAATTTTTCATTTTTAATAAAATATAAATAAATAAATAATTATTATAATATTTATTAATAAAATATTTTACTTAAATATAATTCTAGAAAGTTCTGTTACATATTCACTATTTACGCATTCATAATTTTTTTTAAAAATTGTCACGTAACATGTCTTTTATCTTCTGACTAACCTTTCATCTCGTTTTTCATTTGTTTTTTGTCATAGGTATAGCTTCCTCTGCCTTGCGTTTTCCGCTCCGTCTCATTTTACAGGTTTGCATTTCATTATTTCATTTTTGTCCATTACATCTCATTTCACAAGTTTATCTTCCTCTGTCCCTGCATTTTATCTGCTGCTCACAGGTCTTCCTCTGTCCCTGCGTTTTGTCAGCTACTCATAGGTCTTCCTCTGCCCTTTTCATTTCGTTTTTGTCCTGCTACGTTTTATATATTCTTGTGGTTATCAGTTGTCTAGATTCCTTTGACTAATCGGCATAAATGTATGCAAATCATTAAACAGAACAAAAACCGAAGAGCTGCTTGATTTTGTATCTTTGTTGTTTCTTTTTCTACTACATTTTTGCCTATTTGTTTACCTGGGAGGCTTGATAGATTAGATATGAATGCTTTTGTTGATTGAATAGAACCTTGTCCATATTTTTTTCTTGCTTTTGTTTAGTTTTCTAAAACTGATTTTGACATTTATTATAACGTTCATTCAAGGGGATTCTTATATAAAGGGCGAATGAAGGTCCTTCCTAAATGCTTGCTCTCCACACTCATTTAATTCTATTCACCAAAAATTGATTAAAATATGAAATAAATTAAGCATGCAAAAAATTTGTGACTTCTTATAATCGTTTAATAGTTAATGGATATAGATTCCATACTAAGGACTATGGAGCTAATAAATCTACCTCGAATAGTAGGATATGTGTCAAAGGAAATATATATGGTGAAAATGATTTAGACTATTATGGCATTGTTGAACAAATATTAGAATTGTCATATCTTGGACATCAAAACAAAGTAATTATTTTACGCTGCTATTGGTTTGATCCTTTTGATGGCGTTAAAGTTGATGATATGTATGGATTGGTTGATATCAAACATAAATCAAAGCTTCAGTCAAATGAGCCATTTGTATTAGCTGGACAAGCTCAACAAGTATATTATACAAGATACCCAAAAAAAATAGGGGTAGAAATAGTGGTGATTGGTGGGGGAGCCTGCAAGGTTAAAGCAAAATTGTTTATGCATGAGACATTGAACAATGACCAGGATTTGTCAAATGAGAAAGTTATTGATGATTATTTTCAAGATGATGGATCAATGAGAATGCACTATATTCTTATTGATGATGAGGAAACAAAATTGTTTGATGCAAATGCCCTAATGGAAGAAGTAAACATGGATGATGTAAAGTATACAATGCATAATGTGCATGATAATCAATTTATCAATGAAGATGGTGAGCTCATAGATGAAGAGATGGAGTTAGATGATTTAGATGAGGAGTTAGATGATTCAAACAATGATTTAGAAAGGTCAGATGAGGAATGATTATGAATGAATCATCTTAAATTTATTTAATGGTAGATATGTTATGCTAAAATTTCTATACTTACTTCATGTTATTTTCTTCATATTTTTATAATAGTGATATGATGTTTTAATTAATTGTCTTTTATAAGGAAAAACTCAAAATGCCTACTCGAGGAAGAGGAAAAGGACGAGGTCAATTTAATCCTCCATTTCATCCTACTCAATCTCTCATTAATCTTCCAGAACTAGATCTCACTTGATAACACATTTATTAATTTTTAAATTATTTGAATATAATGTATTGTTTCATTGTTCTTGTCTTAGGTGCTACTTCTACCCATGGACTATCACTTGATGCTAGCCAATCAAATGATAATGGTCAAGCAACAGCCACCACTCCACCAATTGATGTTGGCCAATCATGTGAAGTCCCAACATCTAATAACCCACAAGTTGCAGAGGAACCTTCAAGTGCAGATTCTCACCATGAAGTTGATAGAAGACTTGTCATATCTGTGCAACAAGTTAGTAACCCGTAAGTAAAATTAAACTTAATCAATTACTCAACTTTATATTAGTAAATCATAATTTTTAAATTGACTATTTGAAATTGTAGGAGGAGGTTTATTCCTGATTAAATAACTCGGGATATTATATCTGATGTTCTTATGAGAATGTCTAATCTTGCACCAAATTGGAAAAATTATCCTGCTGATATGAAAGAAATTTTATTCAATGATTTTATGGTTAGTAATTATTTTATTAATGTAATGAAATACTAGTTATGAATCAAATTTTGTACTAATTAAATAATTTAATTAATTGATATTGGTGCAGAATAAGTATCGTTTTGCCTCAACTTATGATCGTTGTATGGCAAGAAAGGTTTGGAATCTGACATGCATGGATCAATATTCTAACTCTTTAGCTAAGGCAAGAAAAAAGGTAAAAGAAAAAGCAAATTCAGATAATATTGAAGATTTAAAGGGTCACGGACCAAGATGCATAAGGACTAAAATATGGAATGGATTAGTAGACATTTGGGTAACAGAAGAATGGGAAAATAAGTCTATTGTAGGAAAGACCAATAGGGTTACCAAGCTTGATGCCATGGTGCACACAGGAGGCTCAAGAAGCTTTGGACAACATTTGAAAAAAATGGTATTTATACTTGCACATTTTATAGTAATATTGACAACTCATTTAATATTATATTTTGTTTATTACTTTAGTGTATTGATATTATGATGAATATAATGTCTAAATGTTAAAATATAGTAGAATTGATATAAGATATTTGTTAATAAACATTTACTATTAATTGTAGATTAAATATTAGGTTTGTTGTAAGTGTGGGATAACATTTGTATCAGAATATAGACTTCATGCGTACTTTTAAGTAATCAAGTGATAAATTACTTTAGTTTTATATTTCTTGAATTGTATAATGTATATATCCTAAATTGCATACTATTTCACAAGAAGAAGAGTATAAACGTCTCATTTCTTATGGTGAATTATACAACAAAGTTCATAAGAAAAAAGATGGAGAGTATGTATCTAACAAAGCAAAAAAATTCATTGTATGTGTGTATAAGTTTTAAATGTTTCACATTAAATTTTATTTATGTATAATATTATTAAAATATTAATTTGATGTACGAATCATATGAAAATGCTATGAGTGAAAAGTATGGGGGAGACACATCAAAGCATCCTATAGTTGACTCTGATATTTGAATAAAGATGGGTGGCGAAAATAAGAAAGGTAGAATATATGGCATTGGTCAGAGTTTGAATCTTAGCATTCCACATGCTTCATCTTTAACCGTTGAAGGTCCTTCTTCTCAAAATCCAAATCCTACACCTTTGAACGAAGAAATCACTACATTGGCAACACAAATATCTAATCTGAAAGAGCAGGTGCAAACACAGTTGCAAGCCCAAACTAAAATGTAAGCTCTAATGCAAGCCCAAATAAAAGCACAAACAGAAATGAAAACACTTATGCAGCTACAAATGCAGGAGCAGATGCAATCTTTTAAGAAAGATTTATTGTCTGCTTTAAAGAATCAAGAATGGAGATGTACCTCAATGAATTAAGTACTTTGTTTCTATTTTAATCTTCTTGGTGACTTTTTAGTTGATATAGTGCTTTTAAGTTCATATACTACTTTTTAGTTGATGTAGTGCTTTTAAGTTTATATACTACTGTTTAGTTGATGTAGTTCTTTTAAGTTGATATACTACTTTTTTGGTTGAACATTATTTTAATTATGTTATAAATGTTTGAACGATTACTGTTATTATGTTTGAACAAATATTTTGCTTATTGAAAGTTGATAAGATTTAGTATTTTTAAAGTTTTTTTTTTTTTGCATAAAAATATGCAGATTTTATAATTATTTTAATAACAAACATGTGATATTAGAATTGCAACAAAGCAGTGAAGGGTTTGCGACAAATTTGTTAGAAAATACATACAACAATTTACTACAGATTAGAGAGGGAATAGCTACCATTTAATGAAGATGGTGAATTAGCAAATGAATATTTACGAGGGATTAGCTACAAAGCAATGATAATAAAGTTGAGAAGCATTAGCTACATATTAGCTAGGGATAATTTGCGATGAAATAGTTATAAAATAGCTAGAACAATGTTGCGAGGAATTAACTACCAATTAGCGACAAAAAAATTGCGACAGAATAGCTACCAAATAGCGAGGAAAAATTATAAGAATTTAATTTTAAGATAGCGAGAAATTGGATAATCAATTAGTTAGGAAAATATAAAATTTTTTAACCAAAATTAGCGAGATATTAGCAACATATTGGCGACTAAAATTGCTGCAGAATAGTAACAAAATATATTTCTCACTAATTAGCTATCTGTATTTAGTTACGGAAAATTTCTTAGTTAATCCGTAGCTAATCTGTCGCAACAAATTTTAGTGAAGAATTAGTGAAAAATTAGCTAAGAAATGTTCCGTAACTAATGTATAAATTTCTTGTAATGGTTGGGTTGGCACCCTTCATCTAGCCAAGCACTTCTCTATGGACTCTTGAGAAACAATCTCATCTGGTGGATTTTTGGAAAAGAAGAGTCGCTTCCTCTTCCTTTTCCTCTTCTAATTGCACGTATACAATCCACTTATAAAGCACTTCTACATTCCCCTTTTTAAAATCCACTTATTCAATATTAAAAGAAAAGAAAAATAATAATAAATTTCCTAGTCAATAACCCAAAGGGAATTGTGTTTTTGAAGTCTATAGATGCATCTGCAATATCCAAAACAACTGAAAAAAATTTCAAGATGATATATAACATTGTTGAAGAGGTGGGGGAAGACAATGTTATTCAAATTGTAACAGATAATGCAACAAACTACAAAGTTTTTGGTCAAATGTTGATCGAAAAGAAAAAAATGCTATTTTCGACACCTTGTGTAGCACATTGTGTTGACTTAATGTTGGAAGATTATGAAAATAAAATTGCAATTCATGAGGAGACAATTTCAAGAGGTAAAAAGATTACAACCTTTATTTATTCAAGAACTTCTCTAATTTTTCTACTTCAATATTTTACATAAAAAAGAGATTTGGTGAGGTTAGGTATTACTCATTTTGTCACATCTTATTTGACATTAGGGTGCCTTCATGAGAACAAGAGAGCTTTAATTAGAATGTTTATTGGTAATGAATGGAAGTCTAATAGGTTTACAAAAACAAAGGATGAAAAAATAATTGAGGATTCAGTTCTGGATAAGGATTTTCGGAGGAATATAATAATTTGTTTAAATGGTGCATTGGCTTTAATTAAAGTGCTTCGATTGGTTGATTCGGATAAAAATTCATCCATAGGGTTCATTTATGAAGCAACGGATCAAGTTAAGGAGAAGTTACAAAAAGCTTTCAATGCTATAAAAAAAGCGTACCTACTTATCTATATATTTATTTCTTAATTTAAGTTAGTGGTTTTCTTAACCCTCAAATACATTATTGTCCTGGATTCAAAGCTGATTTGGAAGTGAAACGAGGTCTAATGGAATGTTTAACAAGGATGGTGAAAGATGAGAATGAACAAACTTTAATTGATGTTCAAATTGATGATTTTCAAAAATCGAGCTAAATATTTTGGTTGTCACTTAGTCACTAGGTCAACTAATTTAAAGACTCCAGCATATTAGTGGGAGTCTTATGGTGATGAGCATCTAGAACTCCAAAAATTTGTCATTCGTATATTGAGCTTCTTAACATGTAGCTCCTTTGGGTGTGAGTGTAATTGGAGTTCTTTTGAGATGATAAAATTATATAATATAAATCAAAATATATCTATATAATAGAATTATTAGTCTACTTATTTATCATGTTTGTTTTTTCATTTATTTAGGTCCACATGAAAAGAAGGAATAGATTAAAGTAAAGTATAATGAATGATGTTATTTTTGTTTGCCTAATTCAAAATTAGCTAAAAAGAAGCTAAAAAGAAGCAAAAAAGAAAATTAGTTCAAATTAATATTGACGATTTTTAATCTAATGATGAGTAGATTATGGAAGATGAGCATGGTGAGACTGAATATGAATCAGGTTTGGATGTAGACAACTTGGAATTGGAAGAAACTACACCTAAGGAGGATGATTTAGATATCACTGATTTGAATGGTGAAGGAGATGAAATTGGAAATGATGGAGTTGAAGATCTCTTAAGCGATCATGATTTTAACTTGTACGATTATTTGTTTTAGATGATGGATTATTGTTTTGTAAGAAGGATAGAATTCCTATTTGATAATTGAAAAAGATTTATCATTTTGGAACTATGATGGGTTGTTATATAATTACATCTATTGACTTTTATATACTTAATATATTATGTTTAATTTAAGTTCAATTATGTGATGTATATATGAATTTTATAAATTTATAGGATCTTACGATTCGTATTACGATCTTCCAATTTACAATTTACATTTTCCTTTCCAATCTTGAGTAAGATCTCGATTTTGACTACCTTAGTAGTTGTTTGTCTTTCATAACTCCATGAATTTTATCTCTGACTATGAAATAAAAATATCCCCGACTTTCCTTGTTAATCATTACTCCATTCCTGAAGGCTAACACAATAAGATTAAAATCATTTGGTATTATCACATGCTAATGTGTCTAATGCATAGACTTACTTTGAACACTCTAATTTCTTCAAAGTAATACCACTAAAGGCACGACCCAGCCAATTAAGGTGAGGAGTGCATTGCCGACAAAAAGGATGTGTCAGCTGGTGCACCCCAAGGGCGAACCACTCGATCTAACTCAAGGTCCAACTACAAGTTTTTTAACTCCAACTATAATATGTTGTTGCTGGAACGAACTTCAACCATAAGATCACCTGCTCAAGTTATGATTGGCCGAAACTTCACAAATTTATATACTAAAGCAATTATGTGTTGTTGAAGTAAGTTCCAACTGTACAACCATCTGCTCAAGCACGGATCAACCAAGACTCCACATACTTATATGTCTAGGGCAATGATGTGTTGTTGAAGCAAGTTCTAACTGTACGACCACCTGCTCAAGCTAGGATCGATTGAAACTTCATATATTTACATGCTTAGGGTAATGATGTGTTGTTGAAGTAAGTTCTAACTGTACGACCACTTGCTCAAGTTAAGATCGACTGAAACTTCATATATTTATATGTCAAAGATAATGATGTGTTGTTGAAGCAAGCTCCAACTACATGATCACATGTTTAAACGAAGATCAACCAAAACTCCACATACTTACATACCTAGAACAATGATGTGTTGTTGAAGTAAGGTTTAATTATACGAGCATTTACTCAAATCGAAATTAACCTAAACTCCACATACTTATATGCTTAATACAGTGATGTGTTGTTGAAACAAATTTCAATCATACAACCTCCTCAAGTTGGGATTAATAAAGATCCAACCCCAATGTGTGTTATGCAAGTTTTTTCCAAGATCCAAACCCTACTTACTATTATAACTCTTCTAATATCTTAACAACAAAATTTTACCAAACATCCTTAAAATATAAAAATAGAAATACTAAAATCAAACTCTATTAAACATCATTCGTATATAATTAATGTTAAAATAAATCATGTAGTGAAGTTAATAAATTTTCATTTATAACTTTATTTTTATTTTCATATAAATATTTTCTTTATTTCTTATCTTAATAAATTTAAAAGTATTTATAAAAATTATTGTAAATAAGATAATATTTAAAAATATAAAAGAGAGTTAGGTACATTAATATATTAATATATTGAATATAAGAATTTCAACTTTAATAAAAAACAATTATTGACCAGACTTCATCTATCTTTTGATCATACCAGAATAATTTAAGTTAGAACCTTAAAACATTGGTATATCATATTCATAAAAGTAAAATATATAAATATTCCAAAGATAAAATATGAAAGATAGGTAATTTAAAAAATATATATATTATAAACAAATTCTTAAACACTTTTCTCAAATTTTATAGAAAAAAATATAATTAAAAATATTTCATAACAAATAATTAATCAAATTTTCTTCCATATTACTTATCACCACAAGTTCTTATAGTTATAAACACAGGAAACGTGAAAATCAAACATCTGGATGTGATTCTTTTCCCTAAAAGTTAAAATGAAAAGTGTGCGAAGTTAATTTTGAAATATAGTTTATTATGTTGGTAAAAAATCGATTATATAAATGATATAATGTATTATATAATTTTTTTTATATTTAAAATTGATCATTTAGTAAATATATTCTATTTTTTAAATATAATAAATAAAATGATATTATAATAAAAATATTTTTTTATTTTTCTGTATTTCTTCTAATTTAAATATATTTTTTTATTAAATAGAATAATTATTCTTTTTCTTTATCTCACATTCTATCATTTAATTCAAATTGAAAATGACCCGATCAAAGTTCAATCCATCATCATCATCAAAACACCAATGTGTACAAAAAAGTTTCTGGCTTTTAGCATCCCTTCATTCAAAATTCCTCATATTTCGATTTTCAATCAAAAGGGTAAATTTCCTCTTTTCAAAGATTAATTTTCATTCAAATCTATTTGTGGATACCAAATGGTGGTAAAATATTTAATTTTGTGCTTTAATCAATTCAACCACTTAACTTAACCCTTCTTCCTTTTGATTTCTATGATTTCTTTTCTCATAAAGGATATATTGGAGACTATTTGGTATGTTATTTGAATACCCTTTTTTTTTCTTTACTTTTACTATATTTGAAATTTGGTGCACTTTTCATAAGGTAAGCCATCTTATCCCATGAACTTTTATTCACAACATATCAAAATCTATAGCATGCAACGTGGGAAATGATAATGACATGTTGGTAACTTTATGTTTTATTCAATTGTTAAATCAGTAATTTGTGATCATTCTTAATCCAAACCTTAGTGATTGTCTTTTCAGTTTTCACATTTTCATATTTCTAACTACTATTTCCAAATTAAACATGGTCATAACTCGTGCTTGTGAAAAGTGCATGTTTTAGAAATAAAATTACCTTGACTTTTATATTTCTGGTTTTCTATGCAAAGTGAATATCTTTTTCATTAAGAAATATACAGTCAAAGTTAAAGCTTTTTCTAGATCATACGTAGCAATGGTTAATTAGTCTTTCCTCAATCCAATTTCTCTCTTGAAATTCCTTTAAATGAAATCATTTTCAATTTGTACTTTTCTTATTTAAGAAATGTTTGAAAGAACTTTCTGCACAGCTTATTTCAACTTGTAAAAACTTGTTGACAGGTATTTGAACTTATGACAACTTATTGAATCATCTGTGATGATGTTTATTTCAATCAATTTCATGATCAAATGTGATACATAAACTCTCATGTGACAACTTGTTGAATAAGTATTTAATTAAGCTGTTTACACAAATGCCAGATCATATAAAAAGTACAGTGTGTAAATTCATTTATCATAAATTAAAGACTCCTTGTTCTGTACTTTCTGATAACTTTTGTATTATATTAGTTTTAATTACTCAAACTTGAAATATTATTTTAGTTTTTCATTAATAACCTCTTAATTTAAAAAGTTTCACTTTAATAACCAAATTACTCCCACTATCTGTTTACCACAACTTTGTTAACTCAATGATCCATGACAGTTTATGAAAGCTATCATATTAGATGGCCAGTTTTCACATAGCTTAGATTAATTCTCATTAACGGAAAATGATAGAATCTTCAGTTTTGTCTGACAAAGATAGTTAAAGCACTAAATTAAAAGTTTAATATTGGAAAAATTCTTATTGATTAAAAATGAGACTGAATTATAATATATAAGTAAGATGTAAATCTCACATTTTCAACCGGTTTTGAAGTGAGTTAGACACTGATAATCACTTTCTACATGGTATCAGAACTTGGTTAATAAAATTATTGGGCCTAAATTGGGGTCACTTGTTAATATACTGAACCTTGGATAGCAAGTTGTTAGGCTTAAATTGGATCACCTGTTAATAGATTATGATAATCTTTTACCTGGTTTGAGTAGCCCTGATTGTTAACAAAGTTGTTAACGAATCCCTATGTAAAGCCTTAATTGTTAACAAGGTTGTTGGATCTAGATTGGGCCACTTGTTAACGGATCACATTCGAATTGAGAAAGTCTCCTCGACGTGAGGGAAGGGTGTTGGAAAAATCTCACATTGACTAAAAATGAAGTCAAACTATAATATATAAATGAAATATAAACCTCATCGAACCAGTTTTGTAAAGAGTTAAACACCGATAATCAATTTCTATATTTAGAAATTCATTAAAATGCAAAAATGAAGGATTTTAAAGTGATGAAACTTAAAGAAAAATTATATTAACACCTTGCAAGCATTGATGCATTGTGAAGTTTGTGGGAAAATTGAAGATGAATAGAGTATTAAGGTCCACAAAGGTGGGGTTGATGAGTTGTCATTTCCTCCTATACTACAGGTAACATACAGATCAGCACATGAAACGAAATTTTGCTGTCTTTTGGGAGGGTTGAGTGCTCCGTTTGAGAGCAGCATCTTAAATGCCCACGTGAACATAACCCCCCCTTCCCAAGCACTTCTCTCTCATGCATTAGTTTTATTCTTGTGCTTCCCATGTTTCATCATGGTTTATATTTTATCAGCATCATTCATCAGTTTGGTTTATACTTTATCAACAAGATTGATTGGATGTGACAGAAACTAAGATCTCTAGATACGTGTGTGATTTAACATTTAAAGTCTAAAATCTAAATGCTTGTTTGATTTAATATTTGAAGTTAAAATCTACTTTTAGAATGTAAGAAATGAAAATTATTCAAAAATCTACCTTCGCCTATTACAAAAAATTATGATAAAAGTTAAGATATTCGAATAAGTGTTTGCTTTGATATTTGAAGTCTTGTAAAAAATGAAATTATCCAAAATAACTTCCATTTGAATATATATCATGAATATCATTAATCCTATTTGACTTTATGTCAGATCAAATATTCACTTAATTGCATAAACCACCCAAGTCCACTTCACTCTCTAACAACCATCCTTCACTTAAAACACATGTACCTTTGCCATTTAGTGTCAAACTTAACATTAAAAGCCAACTATGAACTTAAATGCAACCATAACAGCCTGCTTCCTAATCTCAAGACCAAGTCATTTTTTCCTCCCTCTGTCCAATTCAATAAATGGCAATTCATTTTCAAGACTTGTAAGAGAAGGTAATAAAAAAGTAAAATCAACTGAAGTATTCACATATCAACTTATTAATTCAAAGCACTAAGAAAACATAAAGGCAATGAATGACAATATGGGAAGAACAGAAAAAATGGGAAATTTTATTGATTAAATGGCTAAGACAGAAAAATAATAATAACTAACAACATATTCATCCTCATTTCACCAACCCCATTAGGTACCCACCACTCATCCTATTTCCCTCTAAGGCTTCCAGTGTTTGGTATATAATCAACACATATATACATGTACACAATCCTCCTCTAGCTGCAGACCAACCTCCTCTCCCTTTTTGTCTAGTCTATCTATCTTAAAGGTAAATATAAACTGACAATTTAATCAATTGTAAAGACATAGAAACCTCCCTTTTTTTCACCCATAAGGAAACTGGGGATACAGGAACAGATGGTCTACATGAAATGAAAAGAGAAAGGAAAATTGACAAAGGGAAAGTGGGAGGAACATGGAACCAGAGAGCAATTAGGAATGAATGAATAAATAACTGCTAAAGGAACTACATTATGTCTTGGTTCCACGGCACTGGCTGCTAATAAGATTATTACGTGGTTTCTGAATATGTCACAGGTATCAATCAAGAGATAATTTTGTGAGGGGATCATAAGACTGGATGAACTGTGGAGAGTTTTGCGGCATGGTCCTGTGGCCGCACAGAAATGCAGTATACATCAAAAGCAGTACAAGGTCAGGAGTTCTACAAGCTGTAATGCCTAATGGAGTGTTCCAACATATCATGACTTGGGCATATGATTTCCTTCACTCGACTGCCATTTTTGTAGATCTTGAAGGTCGGTACAACTCTAACATTCTCAGCAGTGGCAACTGCAGGGCTTGCTTGAATATCCACCTTTGATCAAACACAAATTGAAAGCATAAGGAAATTACCACAATGCTTTATTTTACCTTTAATTTTCAGAATATTAGGAGACAAGTGAAAAACAGTGAAGGGATACCTTATGAAAGTTAATAGATGGATAGCGACTGCATAGTGTAAGAACGAACGGAGATATCTGCTTACATTGCATGTTTGATGCAGTTTCAAAATGGACAACAGAAACACCTGTAAAGTTAGAGTTGATATCAGGAGATTTGCAAAATAACCAATCTGTAAAAGGAGTTGCAGAAGCTTTTTCTTATCCATTCTGATTGATTACCTGGTAAAGATATTGCAGCTCTAAACTGCTCAAGACCTGATATGTCCTCCACTTCACCACCAAACTTTAAATTATGTACTTCTTCCCCACGAGATTTCTTTAATGCTACTTGCGCATGAAACAGATTTTCGGCAACATCATTGTCATCTGGTAGTTCTGTCCGCAAAAGTTCATAATCCTTTACTGCTTCTTCCCATCTTTCTAACTGCATAATAAGGCAAGAGATGAGACTATATTTACCTTTTGAGTATGAGTGTATGACAATTCACTGCATCAAAATAAAAGTCGGGTTTACCTTGCTGTTTGAGGCAGCCCTTCGAAGAATGGCTTTTGTGTAATTTGGTTGAATGCGTAAAGCTTGATTGCAATCCTCAATTGATCTTTCCCATTGCCCAAGCTTAAACCAACATGCTGCTCTATTGCAATAAAGAACAGAGTTTGAAGGGTCAAGCCTCAAACCCTCCCCATATGCCGAGCACGCCTCAGTGAACCTTTCTGATTTAAAAAGATCATTGCCACGCAGTCTAGCTCTAGCTACCATCCTCACATTCTTGAGCAAAACAGCAACTTCAACGTTTCGGGGGTCAATCTGACTAGCTTTCTCTGCAGCTGTAACTGCATTCTCAAACCTGCAACACATCCATCATCCATTCTCACTCTGCAACAGATAGCTTTGCCAGCTTAGATTTCTGATGAAGCTTACAGTTTCTGAACTCACCTTCCAAAAGCCATCTCAATCTGAGCTCTAACAAAGTAGCAATAAGCTTCAGAAAACATCCCGAAAAATCTTGCCTGTGATAAGGAACCAGGATGGGACTCGCTTTTGGGAATCCCCGATAAACACAATTCAGCATCATCCATCTGGTGTAGCTTGAGAAGGGCTTCAGCTCTACACATAAAGAGCTGTAAATTCAATTTCCAACCAGTTCAGACATTTTTCACACCACAATAACAAGTTAACTTCAACTAACATTTAAACAAAAAGTACCTGAACACAAGAATCTGCTCCAGCAGCAACAGCAGCATCAACCTCCCTCAGAACACTGTTCCAATTGCGTATCCTCCTTACATCTCCACATTTGTTTATATGCTTTTCCACAATTTGCAACTTCTGCAGCTCAGCAGGATCCGCGTGCAGCCCAGGATAACAAAGGTGCTTCCTTGCATCTTCAACCTGTCCTAACCTGTCACATTTCAGGATTTTATTCACCACACAAGTTTCACATCAATTGCACACCACATACAATGTAAAGCAACAAATCCAAAGTACATAACAACAAAAGGTGTCTAATCCAACATTATGGTAACCAACAAAGAAACATTCTTTAATTCCAAAGTAACTCTTACTGATCAATTATTAAATTCAAAGAAGAAAAAGTTTTTCCCAACTTGTTTTCCTACATCAATCACTTCACTCCAAACTCATTTTCAACAAAGGTTTTAAATTTCAATCATGGTTTCATCTCGTCAAGATCGTGGCTCACAAATGCAGCCTATCAAAACTAAAAAAATCTTGTCGTTGTGACTGAAACCATTGCCATTTTCTTAGAACCTTGCTTCAACTAAACTCAATCTTGTCACATCAAAATCAACAATTCTGTCATCAAAATTGTTGATTTCCAACCCAGGTTTAAAATTTGCAGTCAATAGATCCTTTATATTGTGGACAAATGCAACCACAGTGGCAGCTGCAATGCGTCCATAGAGACCCCAAAAGCCTTGACATTGTCGCCAAAATCACAGTTGCAAAAAGATTTACATTGCAGCCAAAATTAGTGTCACAAACAGCGTTCTAAAACCTTGTTTTCATCAAAATCAACAATTTTGCAAGGGCTCATCCAACAGACACCAAATTCACCTTAGTAACAGCATTGCCAAGCGCTGATGCGCCCTCCCATAATTAGGATCCAACCCCACAGCCTCCTCACACGCCCTTACCGCCTCCGGCAACCGTCCCAATCCGGTCAACGCCGCCGCACGGTTGCTCCGGTAAGCGGCATTGCCCGGTGACATCGCAATTGCCCGATCATACAGACACAACGCCTCACCAAAGTGCCCTCTCTTATACTCTTCATTCCCCATCCTCTTCACCTCCTCCGGATCCACGCGCTTGCCCGAATCACCGGCCCCGATCTTAACACTCGCCACATCACCACCACCGCTGCTCCCACCGCCACCCTTGCCGCCGCGCATTATGCTCCCGTGGCCGTAATTCCCCGTGCCGGAGCCTAAGACATCACTCCTGGAGCTCCGACTCGCCGCCGCCGCCACCGTCGCCGCCTTGAGAACCCTCCCGGACGGACAAATGTTCCCGGCCGGGAGAACATTCAGCGGCGGCGAATTCACAGCAGCGGAGGACGACGAAGACGGGGATCTCTGACTCTGACTCTGACTCTGGCTCAGACTCTGACCGGAACTAGATCTCCGGTGACCCGGCTTGGACACCCGAGTCGGACTGTTAGTCTCACTCGACCCGGACAACTCTCCGGAATGGGATCTTCTGGAAACAGGGTTGCTCCAACCCGGAATCGACCCGGTAGAGCCGCCGCTACTACTGCTACTGTTACTACTCGTGGTGGGCGCACTGTGGTGGTGGAAGTGCTGACGTGACCGCAATGTGGAAACCGGCGAACCCAAATCGAGTTCTCGGAAATCGGGCTTGTTGGAATCGTCGGAGCAACTCAGTGAGTCGCGCAAGCGCTCGCTGAGCCCTAACTCAGAGATGGGTTTCCCGGAATGTGACATTTTTCTTCACCCCTTCTTCTCACTAACCGAAACACCCAGAAGAAGGGTACCTTAAAAACTCTCTCTTTCGTAATTTTCTTCTCTCACAATATTAGGATCTCGTGAATGTGAGTCCTGTTTGTGAGAAAAAAATGGGGTTTGTGTTGTGTTTGTGAAGTGTTGAAAGCTTTTGCAGAGAGCGTAGAAGAAGATGAAGATGACGAAGAAGAAGAAGAAGAAAGAAAGAAAGAGAAGAAAGGGAAAGAGGTGAGCTTTTATTTTCTTTTGCTTCAGCTTCACCTGCTGCTTCACGAGACACCTTTCTCTCTCTTCTATCTTCTTCTTTCTCTTTCTTCTCTTTTCTCAATTATCATTACTTCTCTTTTCTTTTTTTCTTTTTTTTCTTTTTTCCTTTTTTCTTTTTAATTCCCAACAATTGTTTCTGTAAACTGCCACCAACTATTCTGAATTCTGGAATGAATAGTATCTTCCATTAAAATAGTATATATATAATGATAAAAAATAAATGGTATATTCAATTAAAGTAGATTTTTGAAATTATAAATGTTCAGTTATTGAATGACTTGTATTTTTAATTTTAAAATTATAAATAAGGATAAAAAATAATGTTTCATGTTAAGTTAATTGATATTTAATTTTGGAATTTACTAAAGATGCATTCTTTTTTAAGAAAAAAAATTATTAATAGTCTCCCTAAACTCAAAATATTTAAAAAATACATATTTGACTGACCTAAATATTAGCAAATTTCAGTTTATATTATTATTTTTAAATTTAAATATATTTCTCAATAAATATCATCTGAGAGTAATTTAGAAAAAGTATCTTATGAAAATAATAACATGAAATGAATTTAGTTATCATTATTAATAGTGTAAAAGTAGTTAAATTGGTTTATAATTGAGTTTGGAGATAATATGTTGCAGTTAATTTTGTTTATAATTAAGTTCGGAAGTAATATGTTGCATTTAAGAGAAATTTAAGCTTATAATTTATTAATATGTTTCTTAAATCCTGAGTGAGAATATGTTAATATACATATTTTATTTATTTTATTTTTAGAAGAATGTTAATAAGTTATATTACTAATTGTATATTAAGGAAATTAAATCATTAGCTTTTATACTTTTTTTAAATTTATAGAAAAACATAACTTCTTATTATATGCACTGCCATAAAATATATGTTGATGTATATTAATCATTTTTCAATTTTAAGAATTAGCTTATTTCAGGTAAATTACATTTTATTTTTTTGTTTTTATTCTATTTTTTATTTAATTAGGTATTTATGTAAAACCAAGAATTTTAATAGAGATATAAAATTTGTTATAATTGGTAAAAAATATATCACAATTGACAAAAAAAATACCTTAATTTATAATAGTGAAAATTGTTACAATAGAAATAATAATTTATATAAAACAAAAAAGGATAAAAATTCAAATCAAGAAAAAAAAATTGAAATATTTTTTTATTAGAATTATTCTTTAACAATTGTCTAAATTTATTAATTTAAAAATAAAAATAATTTAATTAAATTGAAATATGAATATTTTTAAAATGTAAAATGTTTTAAAAAAAAGTTATAGATAGAAATTTTAACTATTCAAGATTTATTATTTTTTAAAATTATTTTTTTTGTTTTTTATTTAAGATTTTTTAATTTTATCTTTCATTTTTAAGATATGAATTTGTTTGTTAAAATTAGCGTTATTTTTTTTTATTTCTTTTAAGTACTTAAGAATAGAAATTTGTATTGAGTATTGAAAGTGTTTATGTACTGTGTTTAAAGATAAAAAATGAATTTTTGATAGTTTAAAATTGTAATAATATGTTCATTTTATTAATTGGAGTTTGTTTGAAGCATATTTAAACTTCTTTTTATATTTTTGACAAACAATTTTGAGAGAAAATTGTCTATGGAAAACTAATTCTACAAATAAGGAAAGATAGTGTAATTAGAATGTTATTATAGTATCTTAACATAAATTACTTTAATTGTAAAAATAAGGTGGTCATATTGTATAAATTTTATGTAGAAAATATATTATGATGAGATTATTTATTGTTTGAATGCTTGAATTCAGTGTCTATGAATTTTTATATATTTAAATACTTTGGTCAAGTTCTTGAAAAATGTTGAGACTATGAGTTATGATGATGAACTGGCATATAGTTGTCTATATTTGAAACTAAATATAATTATGACATGTAAGAATGCATTTATTTTTATTTTTATGGTATTTCTCTATTCTTTTCTTGTCAAAATTTCAGTAACAGTGTTAGGGACAATAATAGAATACAAACTAGCAATAAACTTTTTTTGGTTATCTGATAATTTATTTAAAGAAACATAATTTGACAGAGGATAGAGAAATTATTTTGTACAGTTTTTAGTACCTTTTTTTATGGTTATTGGAAGATTAATGTCATTTGAAGAGTTGGAAGTATTCTCATTTTCTGGTTCAACTCTGTTTATAGTTTTAGGTTCAAAACTTGGATTGGAATCATGGACTTGCTGCATGTATAGAATGTTCTTCCTTCTTGTGTAGACATTGCTGAATCTTGGGATTGAATCTCTAACTGTAATAGTGTTTTCTAGTTGCGATTCAATGGCATCAATGATATTATCATTTTCAGTTTCTAATTCTGCCTCAGAATTAATTTGCTCAACTGTAGGTTCATTTTTTGAAGTTTCAGTTGGAGAATATGATAAAACAAAGGGTTCAAGGTTGTCATCACAATCTTCTAAACAACCTTCTTAGGAGCCATTATTGGAGAAAAAAGATTTAGTTTCAGTGAAGGTAACATCAATAGAGATATAAAACTTTTTAGATGAAGGGTCATAACACTTATAACCTTTTTGAGTTGGTGAATAACCAAGAAAAACACACCTAACAGCCCGGAGATCAAGTTTGTCTCTATTTTGGTTATGGATATGTACAAAAGTTGTACACCCAAATATTCTAGGAATGAAACCATTTGAGATCTTAATGTGAGGGAAAAAATTGTTTAGGGTTTCAAGTGAACTTTTGTTCTCTAGAATATGTGAGGGAAGTCTATTTATTATATATGTAGTAGTAAGGATAGTTTCTCCCCAATAATTTTTTGGAACTTTCCCTTGAAAGAAAAGTGCTCGGGTGGTGTTAAGTAAGTATCTATTTTTCCTCTCTACCATTCTATTCTGTTGGGAGTATAGACACATGAAGAGTCATGAATGATTCTTTTGAATTGAAAAAAAGGTAGATACAATTTGGTTAAAATAATCTCTAGCATTGTCAGACCTAAATCTTTTTATACTGACCCCAAATTTATTTTGAATCATTGAATGAAAAATGAGAATGACAGTGCTCACATCAGATTTTTGTTTAAGTAAATAGAGTTAAATAACTCTAGTGCAATTATTAATAAAGGTTACAAACCAACGAGCCCTAGAAATATTAGGTATAGTAGATGGTCCCCATATATCACTATGGATTAATTAGAAAGGTTGTGAACTTCTATTATTACTCACAGGAAAATATACACGATTGTGTGTAGCTAATTCACAAGTCTCACAATGCCGTTTTGAGGTGTCTAGATTTTCAAATAAATGGGAAAAGATAATTTTTAAAACAGAAAATGATGGATATCCTAACTGACAATGGTACAACCAAAGAGCGTCTTTATTTTTATATACTAAGTAAAGACATGGGTTGATCAACTTTGGATTCTTGAGATAGTTCAAGGTAGTAGAGTTTATTTCTTTCCTTAGCAAGTCCAATCCTCCTCCCCGAGTCTGTTCCTGAAAAAAACACTAAGATGGGGAAAACATTACAAGACAATTGAGGTCATTCGTTAGTCTTTTTATGGAGATAAGACTTGTTGAAAGTTTTGGGACATGTAGAACATTTTTAAGAATAAATTTGGAGGATAAATAGATATCTCCATATCCTGCAACTGTGACTATAGATCCATTGGCAACAATAATTTTCCTATTACTTGGAGTTGGTATATAAGAATGAAAAAGTTGAGATGAATATGTCATGTGATCTGTAGTTCCTGAATCCACAATCCAAGAGTTACAATTATCTGAGTCACTTATGTAAGAAACATTACTTGAGAAAGTAAGAGAACATGATTCAGATGGTTTCTCATTCTCATTCAATCTGTATGAAACTCTAATGTCATGGACTTTCCCAATTGCATTTGGATCAAACATCATGGAGATGTATATCAGCAACCAACTGTCTAATGGGTGATTTTACAAGGAGACAAACAGTAATAAAGGCTGTAACGATAAAATTGCAGCAATTAAGACTACAACCTCTTGAAGAAGATAAAATGACAATGAAGGCCACAGATGATAAAAACAGAGACCAAGGCTCCAGGAAAAACCTAAAGCTCTAATACCATGTAGTAAGTGATTATCGGTGTCTAACTCACCTCCAAAACTGATTCAGAAGGTGAGGTTTACACCTCACTTATATACCATAGTTTGGCCTCATTTTTAGTCAATGTAGGATTTTCCCAACACCCTCCCCTCACGTCGATGAGTCATTCTTAACTCGAACGTGACTCATTAACAGATAACCCAATCTAGGTCCAACAACCTTACTAACAATCAAGATTCTATATAGTGGCCCATTAACAACTTTGTTAACAACCAGGGCTCTTTAAATCATGTAGAAGGGGATCATAATCTATTAACAAGTGGCTCAATTTAGGCCCAACACCTACCAACCGAGGTTCAGTATATTAACAAGTGGTCGAATCTAGGTCCAACAATCTTGTTAACCAGGCTTTGATACCATGTAGAAAGTATGTAGACAATAAACAATAATTATGGAATTACTTTTCTTAATATTGAAAAAATAACATTACATGAGTATTTAAAGAAAAAAAAAACTAAATCCTAATAAAAAGAAATAAATATTTAAAAATAAACTCTTAATCAAAATCTCTTAATTTTAGAGATTTCTTACAAACAAATATATATTTATTGTACATTAAATGTACAATATTTACACCCATATTTCAACATTAAGCAATGTGAATTCTATGTGAAATTGAGATTATGAGTATAATTTGATTTAAGTTGCAAATCAAGAAATTTGTTTTAGAGATTGAATGTATGATTAAAAGCTTTAAATGTGATTTTGATTGAGAAATGGAAAAGTTGTAGAGATGATATATAGATGTTAAAATGCTTAAGCAAATATAATTCTAATATGAGAATATAGTTTTAATGATGAATGTAGTTTTCATCTAAATATAGAGTTACATGTTTTAATTTCTAGATGCATTAAGTGAAAATTTTATGTTTGTGTATTTTGAAATGTTATGTTTACATGTTAAAATCTTATGCTATGGTTGATAAGAAATGTAAAATGCTAAATAACGGGACCAATTTTGGTATCATATAGGTTGTAAGTGAAACAAGAAATTATTTTGAGTGAATAGATTTTGATTTGGAATGTTTTATACTGAATTGGGATAGTTTCAACAATTTTGCATACTTTCCTACTGCATAATAGTCATTTGCAATTATTTTAGTGTGAAAACCAAAGAGGTTTGGTTGCTAAATGACCATTTGGTTGTTAAGTGAATTTATTGAGTGAAAACCAAAAGATTTCGTCATATAGTCACTAGGTAAATTTGTTCTTGTTAAAATTTGGACAATTCGATGAGTGATTTAAATTAGTCATATGTAACACCCTTTTATCCCAAGATATTTTTAGTTAATAAATATAAAATTTGTGAAAAATGAGAAGTACAAGAATTCTTATATATTTATTTCATAAATAAAAGCTTACAAAAGTAAGGAAATAAGATTTCAAAATAAATTTTTCATCTTCAATTTTCAAAACGATACAATTCTTACTATGAGTAATTATTTCCTACTAGAAAAATAGTGATAGACCGTGAATCAGTACATCAGGTAAGTTCCCAAGAAAGAGAGGTGGGTCACTAAAGGACAATCTTAAATACCAAGTTTTTCCTAACCAGAACTTTCCTAGACATGCATTCTCACACTACCACATTGTATATCCAGTAACAATAATAACTCTTTTTGGACGTGAAAGATTAAATAAAATATTATTAGGCATTGAAATAACTTTATGAGTTCTTAATGATAAAACTATAGTAAACTTCAAATCAACTTCTTCAAAATAAATAATCTCTTTATTTCCCAACGTCACACCTAATTAGAGTATCCCAAAAATTAAGGAATAAAAAACCTATGCTTCATCAACCAACTTCTCTTTGTCCTCACCAAACATATGTTCACCTATACAAGTGTTCATTCCAAACAAAAATATCAAAAGTACAAACAGAAGAGTGTGAGAAATATATCTCACATATGTTATTGATACGTATAAGAAAATAGGTAAAACTAAACATGCATACACATCACATGCATCAATGCATCCTCAATCACAACTAATTATATTATCTCAAATGCATTAATACTCTTATGCTCTTATCTCTACATGCATGTGGTACCATCACACGAAACATGCATATGAGTAGTCCAGGAATACATGCACAGGATGAAAAGACCCTCACAATCCACTCTCACTAGAACGAGTCTAACAAGAGCTAGTCGAGATAGTATAGTTGTCCTCCCCCCCTCATTTCAACTCTCAAATAAGGGGTTCCCTACTCTAAAATCCCCAAGATCAAGGTAGAAGACTATAGACCCTCCTTCATAGATTGCATATACCCCCAAGAAAGTATGAATAATGAAATATATACACACAAATGCATAAATGCATAACTCATCACTTATTTCAAATGACCAAGCATAAATTGAATTTTCACACTACTAAGAATCTGCTTAGACTTCTCAAAACATACAAATAACTTGCAAACACATCACAAACACATCAAGAACTCATGTCATGAGCATCTCAAAATTCAACACAAATTTTCTCATATCATATAATATAATAAATATATTATATATTTAAACTTAAACCACAATAGTATAATTTTTATAAATAGAATTTAAAGATTATGAAAATAATATAAATCAACAATTAATTCATAACTCATCCAAAATTTTATGGATGTCTTATAGTTATTTTCAAATAAATATATTATATTTTTTTAGAAAAATTTATTGAGGGCAAAATCCTATTGAAACTCACAAGTTGTTTCTTTACCTAGAATTTTCATAAGTACTCATATATGAGACATTCCTCACTCCCCCTCTTACCTCAAATGACGATACGCGTCTTGAGATGTTACACTATATAGCGCCTTGAGATGTTACTTTATGTGATGCCTTGGATGCTACATGATGCCTTGAGATGCTACACTCTAAACTCCTCACTTGTCACCTCCTTGCCTCCTCTAAGACGTTTTCCAATATATAGGTAGAGTTGAGCTTCTGAAAATTAAATTATTCAACTAATAATATCTTTAAAATACTAATAGTCTTATCTTTTTAGAATATTAATAATCCCGCATTATCTTTTTAAAAATATTAATAACTTCACAATATCTTTTTAAAACATTAATAACTTCACAATATATTTTAAAGTGTTACTAATTTCATAATATCTTTTAAAATATCAATAATCTCATAACATCTTTTAAAATATTAATAATCTCACAATATCTTTTAAAATATTAATAATCTCACGGTATTTTTAAATATATTAACAATCTCTCATTATTTATTTTTAACCACTCATCATTATCTTTTATCTAAACATCTAATTTTATTTTATTTTATAAAATATTTTATTTTATTTTCTAAATCCAAATAAATATTTTATTTAATCAAATAATTAAATTATAATATATATATATATATATATTGTCTATTATATTTAAAAAAAAAAGAGGACGTTATATTAAGTGATCATGCTACTTGAGTAACTAAAATCATGCTAAACAAATTTGGACATACTTAAATATTATTGTGGTGTGATGAATGGTTGGAATTTTATGTATAATGAATGGTAAAGTAGATTATTATTTATATGTATTGTTGGGGTGGATAATGCAATGGTTATGTATTTATTTAAAATAGTTTATGAATGTAGAAAATATCGATAAGATACTTTCAATACGTGATTTGATTATATATGAACACATTATACTGAGGAATTTATTTGAAATATTCTGCTTCTACTATATAATAAGAATTAAGTAAGGTTTATATTATTAGCTTGTTATTATTAGCTTGTTATTGAAATAGTCATAATACTAACTAACTTATAGGAATTTAATTTATCAAATAAAAAGAACTATCGTTCAAATAATAAGTGGAAGCCAATCTAAAAAAATTATGATGAATACAAATATCTACTATATGAATTTAATATATATATATATATATATAATATTTTGATACTAAACATTAACTATTAAAGTTACTATAAATTAGGTATAAATAAGTAAAATAATTCATGAAAATATTAAATTGTTTAATAAATATTTTAGGTCAAATATTGTTAAAAAATAGTTTAAAAATAACTTTAAAATCTTTTTAAATTTAATTGAGTATCGTATGTAGATAAATAAAATAAAATAATATATTATAGTAATATTATTATATACTTATCAATGTATTTAAAATTTAAATTTATCAACCTACTTAAAACATCTTACTATATTAGAACTAGTCTTTGAAAAGAGTTAGACTTGGACTTTCAATAAAAGATTATTTTAGATAAGTTAAAGTAATTTAAACTTAATTTAGATGATGCAAGATTAAAAAATTAATTATCAGCATAGTAAATTACTTCATCATTAATGATATGAAGTAATACAGTTTCTGTAAAAAGAATAAAAATAAATAAACTAATTTAAAATCAAGTCAACTCTTACTTTACTTATTTTTACTTTATTAATAATATCTTATGTTAAGAGTTTTAATAAGTTATGAACCCTTGGTTTAAAAAAATAAAAGAGATTAATGAAAAAAAAAAAAAAGCTTCACTTTTCACAATGAAGTGTGAAAAAACATTTAAAATTAAATAACCTTCTTGATGAATATCACATAAATTTTGATTTAAAAAGAAAGTGTGATTTATATATGAAAAATAACGATTTTAACACGATTTACTCTTGGATTAGTGTATTTAATATTAAATTAAAAGTACTATTTCGTCTAATTGGTTTAAAAACTATTAATTAAAGTGAAGCCTTTTTAATAGTTAAAGTCGTTTGGAAGTTTAAAATTCCTTTAGACCTAACTTTTACTTTTAAGTTAATTTCTTTGATTCATTTTATTTATTTTTTAGATTTATGATAAAAAAAACCCATAAATTAATAAATTTCAAAATGATTTTTTAAAGATCTTTCTTCAATTTGTATATAAAATTATTAATTTTTTGTTGGAAAAATCTCATATTGATTAAAAATGAGGCTGAACTATAATATATAAGTGAGGTGTAAATCTCACCTTTTGAGGGTAAGTTAGGTCCATAATCACTTTTTACATAGTATCAAAGCTTGGTTAACAAGATTGTTGAGTCTAGATTGGGTCTTAATATATCGTTGAGCCTAGATTGGGTCTTAATAGATCGTTGTTGGGTCTAGATTGGGTCATCTCTTAATAGATTATGATCCCCTTCTACATGGTTTGAGGAGCCTGATTGTTAACAGAGTTGTTAACGGACTGCTAGTAAGGTAGTTGGACAACCTGTTTGAGGATCAGTTAGACTCATAATCACTTTCTACATTTTTAAAATTATGTTTAGTATTTTATTTTTATAAAAAGTACGAATTCAATATAAACTACGACAAATTTTATTTAATTAATTGTCTATTAACACAAAATTAAAGAAATGCACGCATAATTTTTTTTCCAACGTCTAAAATATTATAATAACATTTAAAATAATTATAAGAGTGAATAAAATAAATAATTAATTTGTTTTCACATAATTAATTTTTCTAAATTTTTTATTTTTTTTATTTTCTCAATAGAAAAAGTTAAATAAATTCAGATCTAGAAAAAGTAGGAAAGAGTTGAATTTATATAAGAAATTTTTTATAGTTTAATTTCTTATTAAGTTTTAAATTAGGATTTTAGGAAAAAAGAAAATAAATCTTATACTAAAATGTTGTCCAAATTCTAGAAGAATTGAGCTGTAGATTTAAAAAGAAAAAAGTTAAATTTTGAAATATTTAAATAATGGAAATTATTAACGTAAGGATGATTGATATCGAAGTGGTTAAGTTTTGAAAAGTTATATTTTGAAGGTTGATAACATAAGTGGACTTGTAACCTAACTTAATCTCATAAAATTTTCAACATACATCTTCTACGTGGTTTTGATACTATAACAAAAGTGAGCTTATAACTTAACTCAATCTTATAAAATCGGCTTATGAAATAAGGTTTATACTACTTTATATATTTTAATTTTATCATACTTTTAGGTGATGTGAGATTTTCAATCATTGAAATGTTAAAATATATTATTGAATTGAAGGGTGTAAAATTTGTATATTAGTGATTGTTATTCGAAAGAAGTGAAATAATTATAAATGTAGGTTTGGTTTGATTTCTATAATAATATAAGTTATCATGCATATGAATTCACTTTTATTTTAAATAAATCATGATAAATAATTGGAAATATATAACTTTAACCTAATTTTCACTACTTTTAGCCTCTAAAGAGGTTACTTAATTCAAAATCTCTTGATTTGAAGATATTATATGGGTTTGATCCAAGGGAGTGTTGAAAGGATGACAATAAAATTACAATTAATAACATTAAGAAAATTTGAAGCGAAAAATTGGAAAATAATAATTTAAAAAAATATATAAATTTAATTTTTTATATCAATTTAATTAATAAAAAATAAATATAGGTAATAAATGAAAAAAAAATGTTATTTTATACTTCTTAAATCACAATCAAATAATTTGAAACTTTATATAAATATAAAAGAAAAATAATAACTTTATTATATTTCTCCTACACACCTCTTAAAAGAATTTAATATTTACATAATATTATTTTAAAATACTAAAATAACATAATTTGAAACTTTATATAAATATAAAAGAAAAATAATAACTTTATTATATTTCTCCTACACACCTCTTAAAAGAATTTAATATTTACATAATATTATTTTAAAATACTAAAATAACATATTCATGAATAACTTAATTTGATTATATAACATGATAAAATTCGTGATTATAACAAAATCATAATTCCAATGGAGAAGTATATGTAATATTTGTTTTCTTGTCAACATACTATCATAATAGTACCAAAAATTAGAACAAAACAACAACATAAGAGTAAGTTAAATTACACAAAACTAAACTTAATATTAGAATTTAAGCAAATACTTAAAATCATTCTCAATCATTCAATAAATCCACATCTTACAAATTCATTCCAATCAAGCACAAATACAAATATTTCTTACATGAAATTACTTACAATCACCTATTTCACTAGACAGACTCATGTAGATAATTATATGGGATCCTTGACCTTAGAAGCTAACACTTGTCATGCTTAATGGTCGTCGGGCGGTAAACGTTATCCCTTATCGAGTCTTTTTCACCTTATGGTCATCCGTTTATCCCCATTTAGGCGCCACACATAGGATAGTCCCCAAGCACACTGGTAGTTGCTTCCACCACTGAATAGTGCAAGTGAAACCTCCATCGACCTCACACCACATGGGACCCTATCTACATGACTAGGGTATCATTTTAGGTTTGGATACCTCCTTACACAATAGGTCTCGATAATCCCATATGCACTAACATTACCACTAAATAGTATCTCATGATAACTATTTGACCTAGACACAATCATTACAGTCAATCATAACATGCCAGTCCATTACAATCTAATTAGTCCACCATTTCACATAAATCAACACATATCCTCTCGCTCAATCATCTCATCCTCAATGATTATTCAGATACAATGTATTGATTATCAAACATACTCTAAGTTGTCCTTTGCACCCAATATCTTCATTCAAAAACATAGTATAACATTCATTTCATTTTTCTTCGGAACATACACGCAATGCAACTATCTTTAACATCATTCAGAACCACATCATATCAATTCATCTAACATAATTCAACAATTTTTTTCTTCAATGCTATCGTATAAGTCTTAAGGATTCATGATTTTCCAACATCCCACACATTTTCTATGATAAAACATATATTGCCAAATTTTAGTTCAACATATAACAAGTTCATGAGTGCTTATCATTTTCATTACTTATTTAAACCCATAAATTCATTTTTCATCATTAAGTATTGCTCCTAATCCAGATATTTTCGTTAATGCGAAAACGTCCTAGAGAGCACTCTCAACAGTAGAGCATTTTCGCTCGAGTGAAACTAGTCTCACTCAAGCGAAAATACACCCAAGAGCAATACCCAAGTCTGGGCAATTTCGGTCAAGCGAAGAGTGTTTCGCTTGAGCGAAAAAACACCTTAGAACAACCCAGACCCATTTGCTTGAGTGTAAGGGCACTCGCTCAAGCGAAAACCTTGTGTATGACACAAGCTACTATACAAGTCAAGTTCTAAATCTTAATCACAACCCAATCCAAGCAAATTCATGGTCAAAATCATATTTTGTGTAAATCTACACCAATTATACATAGTAATTTCAAACAAAATCAAGAAAATCCATGCAATTTTATCAAGAACAGCTCCTGATACCAATATATCCCTAAATTTTAAAAAATGAACCTAATTAACTTCCCTTACTTGGTGATTCCAGCAAATCTTGAGGCTTTCAGTTGAATTCCAAGTTCCTAAAGCTAGTCTCACATATCTAAAACACAATTATCCTAATTACTCTCATATTCTAGCTAGATTACCAAGATTTTCCCAAATTTCCCCAATACTCCCACAATCAAGAACCCTTAATATTTTGAGATGGGTAACTTACCTAATTGCAGTCACAAGATTGCTACAAGGATGATCACTTCTTGTAATGTCCACTTCTTTCTACCTTGAATCACAAGAATAGTTGAAGAGAGAGAAATATATGAAATCTGGAAATGAGTTGAGGGATTGAGAGAGATTTGAGAGCTACCTTGAGAGAGTGAGGGAGAGAAATTCTACAAATTGAGAAAATGAGGAGGGTTAGAAAATTTTGAAATTAAATACCCCAATTTCCCTCTCAACTATTGGGTCCTAAGTCCACCTAAGTGTTTGGCCTAGTCCAAGGCATTACAATAACTAAATAAGTAGTTAATTTTTCCTAACTAAAAATTCGGTTATAGTATCAATCACTAAATTAGAAAAAAAAAATTAGGTCACTAAATTAGAAAAAAATATTTTGGTGCCTAAAATCAATTGTGATGTGTGAGTTGTGAGTTATGTATGTTGTTTGATATTAGAACGGTATGAATATATTATTAGTGTGTTGACTATATTAATATGGATTTAATAAGATCCTAAATTATATTGATTAACTGATGGGATCAGATAATGAGGAGTCATTGAGGGATTATTGGTGACATACCTAGACTATAAAGAGACAAGTTAACATAGACAAATAGTACAAATAGTCTTATTTTATATATAGGGTAACCAAGTAATATTCTAACTAAACAACCGTATTGGTCTAATATTCAAATTGTAATATTACACATAATTGTTAGTTTCTAAATTTAAGTATAATTGTAACGAACCCAAAATATAGTATCTTTATATCGGCTAATATACTAATTAGTCAAAAGATAATAGAAATATGCAAGAGTTTTTCCACTGCATAGCACACATTTGGGCGAAAGGTAAACCAATACAAAAAATGTCATATTTCTATCTAAACATACATTTTATAGTATTTACATTTATTTCATCAAAATCAAAATATAATGCATAGTTCCCATTCATCATAGTAATAATCACCTAAGAGAGTTACCTACAACAGTATCTGCTCCTGTGTAAAAAAAAAAATACGATCATGGCAATAATAGAAAATTCACAAAACAAATAGGATAAAGGTAAACTAAAATAAACAAGATTAAGCTCATATTTAAAATAGTCCAAAATAATTCAAATATAATTAAGGATTCAAATCATCACATCAATTAGTTCACTTAGTCATCTTCACCATTTAGCAATTTCACATTCTGATATCTACAATTACCCTATTTACTAAATAGGCTTGTCCAAATCAAACATACGAAATCATTGACCTCAAAGGCTAACACCTATCATACTATTAGTCACTGGACCATAAACCTTGTCCATTCTATGTCTTTTTCACCTCGAACACCTATCTATCCCCCTTTGGTACCGCATGACAAGGTAATTCCCAAGCACCTCATAGATGGCAACAACCACTTCTGTATAGTACAAGTGGAACTCCCATTGATCTCACACCACATGGTACCTTCGTCCTCTTGACTATGGTATCATTTGAAGTTTGGGTACCTCATTTACCATAGATCTTGATAATTTCATATATACTAAACCATGTCAAATAACATCTTACTAATGATTATTCGACTCCAACACAATCTTCACAATTGATTTACGGTCATGCAGAAAAATCACAGATTCCCATTTCACATGTATCTCATTCAATCATAAAGGAATTTAACCATTTTTACTCAATTTCAACAATCTGAATCCAATATATACATATAGGCATTAGAATCTAGCACTTATCCATAACATCTATAATTTCATATTTCACACTCTCTTTCCCTTCTTAAATACTCTCTTTTCTCTCTCTACTGGTTTGGGAAATTCTCTTCACTCTCCTCTCGTTTTTTGGAATCTAAGCACGCCTAAAGGAAAATCTCTAGTAGAAGAGTACATTGTAACACTCTCAATTAGGTGAGTTCTCCTCTTTTCTAGATCTTAGGGTTCTAAATTGAGCGATTGAATTCGGGAAAACTACGTAGTTGTGAAAATCTTGGAAGTTCTTGATGATTAATGGTAATAATTAAGACGTTTCTTATTGTTAGACCACTGGAGTAGCTTGTAGCACCAGTAAATTCTTTGAACTTGCAAAGTTTGGCTGGATTTAGAAGGTAATGGCAGCTAATTATCTTAAACATGTAGGATTAGGGATTTATTTATTATGCAAATCTATTCTTATAAATTTGATGGTGATTTTGTGTGAGATTTGTTGAATTGAAATGTTGGATTAATGGAGATTGTATGGAACATGATTAAGGACACTGGAATCTTGAAATTTGTCAATGTATTGGATAAAATTTGAGTTCTTGAGATTTTTTTTGTCGTACGCAAAATTTTTCGCTTGAGCGAGACTCTTTTCACTCAAGCGATTGGCTCTAGAGTGTTCTCGAGTGTGTTTTCACTCAAGTGAGGCACCCTTCGCTTGAGCGAAAGTACTCAGACCTAGGTACTACTCTCGAGTTCATTTTCGCTTAAACGAGGCGAGTCTCACTTGAGCGAAAAACTCTAGACTTGAATGTGCTCTTGGGTTCATTTTTGCTTAAGTGAGAAGGGTCTCGCTTGAGCGAAAATGCCTGGATCTTTTTGAAAATTTAAAACTTTAATCAAACAATTGATCTCAAAATAGTTAAGGACTATTGGAAACTCATTAAACTAATGCGTGGTTAAAAGAAAGTAGGTGTCATACTATTGTTGTTATTTAGCATAAAACATTGTTGAAATTATGAGGTGATAGATTGATGATGTTACTTAGAATAGAAATTGTCATTTATTGAGATTGTGTTGAAATTAAGATAAATAGGAGAGTTTAAAAAAATTTAAACTTAAATACTCATTCTTATGCATAGATTATTGGGCTTAAGATCTACCCAAGATTCAACCCAACACGTTACAATAATAATCAATATTTTTCAAAATATTATGTGATATATTATAAACTTAATATTTTAATTATATTATTTATGAATAAATTACATATTATATTATATTGCATATATAAAATTTTTATTAAAAGAATTTATCTTTTATAATATAGGTAGAGATATGATATATATAATCATATTTATTTAATATATTTTTATATTATATTATATATATTTTAACAATGATTTTTAAGATTAATATATGTTGAATATTTATAAAATTATAATTTAATTAAATTAAACTTTTAATTATTATATCTGTATTATTTTTGTTTTAGTTTCTATATTAAAAGAAATTCTATTTTATAGTTCATTATAAAAATAATATTTATAAATTAATGTACGGTGATAATAAAGTTTATCCTAATATTTTATAAAAGAATTTTCTGTTTGTTTTTTATTTTATTTTATTTTATTTTGCTGGTATAATTATCTAATAGATAATGAAATAAATAAACTTAAAAATTCATGAAAAATATAAAAACAAAAAACTAAGTTATAAACAAACCAACTTGAATTTCATATTAGTGAAATTAAAGCTTTTTAAAATTACTTAAATACACAAATTATATTAAATCAGTGAATTTATCATTACAAAAGCAAAAACATAATATTTTTCTTTCTTAATTATTATTTTTTTTTTGTAATTTTATTCTTTCATTTATGGTGTTATATGACTATGATATTTGTATTAAATAAACTAATAATATTTATTACCTTATGAAACAATTTCATAAATCTATATGTCTAATACTTTTAATTTTTTAATTTGTATAATTTTTTTATAAAATATATTATTAATATTAATAGTTATATATATATCATATTTATATCATATATAATATATTATATATAAAATATATATTATTATATAAATAGATAAACGTATCTGACCTGTTTTTTAAAACTTAAAATATGATATTTTTAATTAAATTTTTTTTTTTTGAAAAGTACAAACCTAAATTTTTTAATAAACATATAAGTATTTGACAAATCTCATTGTAAGTTTATCGTTTCGTCTATATAATATACTTAAAATTATAGATTCTACTAATCCATCATTATTAAAAATATAGTCATTATCACTATTACAGAAATATTATTCAAAATATACATCTCAATTTCAATTTTTCATATATTAGTAACAATACTATTATAATTCATAAATAAAGTTTAATCTACTTCCTATTCCTCCTCATGTTCATGGAAAGTTTTTTAATACACATTTTATCTACTACTCCTGTATTATAATAGAAGTACATAAAGATACAACAAAGGATAAACTAGTAGAATGTTTTCATGTTAACAATCAAACAATCAATTCAACAATGTAATTTGTATAGCAGTATAAAGTTCTACGTAAGGCTTTACACACATAGACACAAACACAAGTTAGATTGACGACTTCCGGAAGACTGTATGGATTTTAGACATTAGAGACTAACATCTTATGTATATTCAAGGATCAAGGGTCTTCCCAATGACCGACATTCTAAGTCTTTTTTACCCTAGGGTCATCCCACACTACCTCAACCAAATATATCGCCTTAGGATAGTTTCACCTATTGCCCTTTCAGAACAATTAGTGAGCCTCCATCAACCTTCACCACATGATATTCTAGTATACGTGACTTGAAATATTATTAAGGTCTGAATACTCCATAAATATCCCTAAATCCATACACATTATATTACCAAGATCAACCAATTCATAACACTATAGCAAAAACCTCCTCTCATAGGAGTAACACAGGCCTCATGCCATTTAATCTCGTCATATACCATTCTTTAAGGTTCCCAAGAATACCAATCCATTTCTTTCAATTCAAATCAATCAAAATAATTTAATCTACTCAAGGGACAATCTACTTAGTGAAGGTCCAATCCGCTCAACGGAGGTCCATTATGCTCAGCAGAGCCCAAATCCACTCAGCGGATTTGGACTAGAGAGCAACTCTGCATCTGGAACATATTTCGCTCAGCATAGGCCCCTGGTGCTCAGTGGATGATCCGCTCAGCACAAGGACCCTACGCTCAACGGATTATGCAGGATTCTACAAAATACAAAAAACGTGATTTTAACACCAAAGTCAATCATTTCAGATATCCAAATCACAATTGAAACAACATACAACATGCATTTTAACCATTCAAACACATATTTAAACAAAAGGACTTAAAATCACTAGTTTCCTTTACCTTGCTCAAAACCTAGCTATGGTGTTCTTCCTCTACAACTCATATTTGTGACCTTGGTTATATTAGCACACCTAAATCACAAGTTTAAACATGTCACTACAAGTTTCCAACCAACTAAAAACGTAGGGAAGAAAAAACTCTAGCACCTAGTCTCGATCCCAATGAAAAAGAGGGAGTTTGGCACCAAAACTTACCCTAAATGAAAATCCAATCGAGGGAAAGATTCTCCTCTTCAAAAGCTCTCTAATGGCGGGCTTGGGTTTAGAAAAAGATAAGAGGCGGGTGAGAAAAAGAAAAAAGAAGGCAGGGAACTCAAAGGGAAAAAGACCTTTAGAGAAATGGAGTTTTTGTGAAAACGTGAAAGGTAAAGGCTAGATTCCTTCTTTAAACTCTTTTTAAAAATTACTTAAACTTATCAATTTTTTTACTAATCCAAATTTTCCGTCTCAATAAAACTCATTTTCCTCTAAGTCCTTACAATTTGTACCCTTAATATTGATTTATTTAACTATTTTTAAGGTTTTTTTTCTCAACAGTAAGATAAAAAAATAATTTAAATAATATATAAAATTATAAATTTTAATTTAATATAAAATCTAAATTAAACTATATTAATATTTTATAGTTGGATTTGAATTAGTTTTGTGATTTTTATTATTATAAAATTTTTATTTTTTTAAAAGTTATTATATATTTTATAATAAAAATAATTAAATATAAATATATTTCATGAATTTTATTTTTATATTTTTATAATTATTATATTATTTATAATTTAAATAATTATTTTTATATTTATAAATAATTTATATAATTTTTTATTTAAAAATTATCATATAAATTTATTATTATATGATAAATATAAATATATTATAAATATAATATAATTAAAGCATATATATATATATATAGTTGTTAATTATTATATAATTTTAAATATATAATTATATAATTAAATATAATAAGAAAATTTGTTAAGTATAGTTGAAATTTTTATTTAGAATAACAAATTTAAATTAAATTATATGATTTAAGAAAAAAATCGATTTTAATTAATTTTTAATTTTTTTTATAAGTTCGAATTTGAGTATTTTATATTAAATTATGACAGGAAAATATTGCTCTAAAATAAAACTTTTCAGTCTAATAGCATTCTAATTATGAATATTGAAGAAACAAGGTATAAAGATAATAAGTGATGATAAAAAGGGTTTAACACTTTGTAAAATTAAATTTAATAATCGAATTGATAATGAATAAAGAAAAAGTTCACCAAAATATAGTTACAATAAAAAAGTTTGGCTAAAACTAAAGAAAAGAAGAAAAGAGTGAAGAGAGTAAGTAAATTTATAAGAATATCTTAATTAGAAACAAGGTTAAAGAGTTTGAGGAGGATATTTATCAAACCAATAATAAATAAGAATCTTTTTTTTTTTTTATACATAGTCTAATATAATTTGAAGTTAGAATTTTTATACTTAGATAATAGAATAAATCAAACCAAAATTGAAGAATGCTTAGAATCTAACGGTCAAGGCATGGCTTAGACTCTTATATAAAGAGGTCTAGGCACTCTTGGTAACATAACTTGGTGTATAAAAAATTTAAGAGAAATTTTTGCTTTTAAGTGAGTGAGATTTTCTTCCTCCCTTAGTGATGAGTCATATCCAAGATAAAATTATCAAAGTTTCTTATTTTTAGTACATGCTGAGAATCCAAAGGAGTCATATCCTAAAAAAATTGTTACTTTTTATTATTTACTGCATGGCTTATTTCACTACTAATTACGTTTATTGTACCTGTTTCTTACATTTCAGTTATGTAATCATTATCTTTTCAGTTATATAATCGTTATCTTTCCCGTTTTGCTTCTACTCAAGCCTCTCCTGATTCTTGTTTCGTTTTCTTTTATTTCTTTATATTTGATTCCCATTTTCGGATATTATGGGAACCATCATGAATGAGGTTGATAAAAGTTCCAATCCTGTAAGCCCTTAACTACTTACACCCAGGGGAGAATCCAAGCATGATTCTTGTTAACCCGCAATTGAATGGAGCAAATTATCACACCTGGAGTCATGGCATGAAACGTGCATTGGTGACAAAGATTAAGTTCAAATTCCTGAACAGTAGCATCAAACAACCTAACCGGAACGATTCCTTATTTGGTGCATGGAAGAGATGCAACATTATGATTGTCTCCTGGATGACTTGGGAAATGAGTGGTCAGATAGCTCAAAGTGTTATGTACATAGATGGTGCAAAAGATTTTTGGAGGGACTTGAATGAGAGGTTTTCAAAAGGAGATCATTTTAGGATCTCCGATTTGCTCCAAGAACTTCATTCCATTCTCCAAGGTGAAAGGAGTGTCTCAGAATATTTTTACTGACCTGAAGATTATGTGATAAGAATTGGATTCTTTAAGACCAAATCCAGTTTGCACTTGTGATGTCAAATGCAAATGTGATGTGATTACAAACATTATTAGATAAAGGAAGTTGAGTACATTATTTGCTTCTTGAAAGGACTAAATGATCTCTATGTAACTATAAAAACGCAGATTCTCATGCAAGAACCACTTCCTGGTATCAATCACACCTTCTCTCTTGTTATTCAACAAGAACGACAATTGAATGAAAGCAATCCTCTTGAGAACAAAGTATATGCCAATTCTACACAGACCAATTGGAATAAATAGGGAAAACCGATCAACTACAACTGGAGGAATGGAACCAAGGGAAAGAGTAAGAATTAAGGTAAATAATGTACCTACTGTCTTAAGCTGAATCACGCCATAAAGAGTGATCACAATATCAATAACCTGGCTTCTGAAAGAGTCAGCAATAGTCATCAAGAGGGAAACCTGCATGAAGATCAATAAGAAAAAAAAAAGCATCAGAATCACCAGTTCACTCAAGACCAAATGCAACAAATTCTCAATCTGTTACAGAAATCCAATTTTGACCACAAGATTAATAGTTTTACTATTGAGTCCATCATAAAAATCAGGAAGAAGGTAATAATTTTGACAAATCCTGGCTCATAGACACAGGTGTCATTGACCATGTGTCTAATGATATTTCTCAATTCATTAATTTTTTTGAGATTGCATCTATACAAATCAAATTGCCTAATGGGTCCTATGTTTCTACTAAACACGCGGGAACCATTAAAATTTCCCAAGAAATATACTTGCATAATGTTCTTTATATTACTGATTTCTCTTTTAACTATATGTCTGCACAATGTCTTATTAACTCCATAAACTGTAAACTAATTTTTTCTAACAAGAAATATCAAATACAAGATCCAATTTCCATGAGAACGATTGGAGAAGCTAAACTCATTGATGGATTATACCACTTGCAAATCCTTGAAAAGAAGTGCGACAACACAATGACTGTTAGCAAATATGAAAAGTATTTTTAGAACAAAGATATGGATCTCTGGCACAGTAGACTTGGACATCCATCTAAGAAGATTCTCCAGCACTTAAGCAATACGTTTTCTTATATACATTTTGTTAAGGAGAAGATCTGTGACTCATGCCATTTTACTAAGCAACATAAAACATAGGTTGCCTTTTACACACAGTGAATAAAAAACTTCACAGATTTTTGAACTCATACATGTTGACATAGGGGGTCCCTCTACTGAAACCTCTATCCATGGTTTTAGATATTTTCTTACAATTGTGGATGATTATAGTAGGTTCACATGGGTTTTCTTAATGAAAAATAAATTTGAAACAAGTAGTGCTATGGATAATTTTGTTACAATGGTTCATAATCATTTTAATGGAAAGATTAAAATCATAAGATCATACAATGGTCAAGAGTTTTCCTATACTGATATAAACATGGCATAATTCATCAAATCACTTGTATTAAAACATCCCAACAAAATTTTGTAGTAGAAAGGAAGTATCAACATATCTTAAATGTTTCAAGAAGTTTAATTTTCTAATCAAATGTTTATGCTAGTTTCTAGTGTTATGTTGTCTCACATGTTGTACATCTAATAAATAGGATCCCATCTACTGTAATCAATGATAAAACTCCCTATTAGCTGTTATTTGGATATGAACCTAATCTTCTAAAAATGAAAGTTTTTTGTTCTCTATGTTTCGCATCTCCAATTGAGAGAAATAGAACCAAGTTTAACCCAAGAGCTAGAAAATGCATTTTCCTTGGTTTTAAAAGTGGAGTAAAGCGGTATATAATGTTAAACATTAACACTAGGGAAATTTTTGTTTCTAGAAATGTTCAATTTTATGAAATTGTCTTTCCTCTAAAAAATAATGTTCTTAATGAAAAAATGGAGGAAGAACAACAACATGATACCTTTAATCACCTAATCGATATACCCACTCAAAATAACATTGGAGAAGGCACTGACAATCACTTGCAAGAAGAACAAGAAGACAGTGGGAATACCAGAAGATCTATAAGGATCAGAAGGGCGCCTACTTTTCTGAGAGACTATCACCATGAAATAAATAGCTATGCTAGTTATCAGAATTGCACTAGAACTGATTCCTAAGACTGCACCAAAAAAGTTAAGGTACTCTATCCTATATCTTCTTTCCTAGACTACAATAAAATTTCTACAGATCAAGCAAGATTTGCTCTTGCCATTTCAATAAAGGAGGAACCTAATGTTTACAACCAAGCAAAGCAAATCCTAGTCTGGAAGGAAGCCATGAGACAGGAAGTGCAAGCTTTGGAACTGAATAAGACTTGGGTGTTGACAAACCTACCCCAAGGTAAAAAACACATTGGTAGATGGGTTTACAAAACCAAATATAGAGTTGATGGGAGCATTGAAAGGCACAAGGCTCGCCTTGTGGCTAAGGGGTACATGCAAATGGAGGGAGTTGACTACCTTGACACTTTTTCTCTAGTAGCAAAATTAACTACAGTAAGGATGCTCCTTGCCATTGCATCCATCCAGAATTGGCATCTCCTCCACCAGCTTGATGTAAATAACGATTTTCTTCATGGTGAGTTAAATGAAGAGGTTTACATGACCCTACCTCCTAGAGTATCTGTTAACAAACCCAACCAAGTCTGCAGATTGCTTAAATCATTGTATGGCTTGAAACAAGCTAGTAGACAATGTTTTGCTAAATTGACCAATTCTCTTAAAGACAATGGGTTCACCCAATCTGCATTTGATCACTCGCTTTTTATCAAGAAAACATGTGAATCTTTATTGCGTTACTTATATATGTGGATGATATTATACTTACAAGAAATTCACAAACTGAAATACAACAAACCACCAAATTTCTTGATGAAACTTTTAAAGTGAAAGATCTTGGAGAGTTGAGATTCTTTCTAGGGTTTGAAGTCACCCGATCACATCAGGGAATTCACATGCATCAAAGGAAGTATCCCCTCCACATGCTTGTTGAGTATGGACTTCTGGCAGCCAAACCTTGCAATACACCTATGGTTAGGGACGTCAAAAATCTCTTTGAACAAGGATTACCTATTAGTGACATCATTGAGTATCAAATACTTATTGGAAAACTTATATATCTAACCAATATTAGGCCCAATATAAGCTTTGTTGTCCAGTTTCTTAGCCAGTTGATGCAAAGTCCCATGATTGAACACTTGAGAGTTGCACAATGCATCCTGAAATATGTAAAGAACTCCCCATCTCAGGGACTATTTTTTTCATGGGACTCAAAATAGCAGCTCAAGGCCTTCAGTGATTCGGATTGGGTCTCTTGTCCCAACATGCGACGCTCCACCACAAGGTATTGCATCTTCATAGGTAATTCACTTGTATGCTGGAAATCTAAAAAAAAATCCACTATTTCATGGTCTTCCTCAAAGGTAGAGAGTACAAAGCTCTAGCAGCCACTACTTGCGAAATTCAGTGGTTAAAATATCTGTTAGAAAACCTCCATGTCCAACTAATCCTTCTTGCAGTCAGTCAGACACATTGCTCAGAACCTTGTCTTTCATGAAAGAACCAAGCACATAGAGATAGATTATCACATTGTGAGGGAAAAACTCAAAGTCAATATCTTTCAATTACTTCCTATATCATCATCATCTAGGTTACAGTTTGCTAAATATCCTCATCAAACCCCTTGAAAACAACAATTTTAAGCAAATCGTATCCAAGCTTGATATTATGGATATCCAAAATACAACTTGAGAGGAGTTGTTACATTTTATTATTTACTATATGGCTTATTTCATTACTGTTAGCTACATTTACTGTACATGTTTCTTATATTTTTGTTACGTAACAGTTATCTTTCCAATTCCCCTCATCATTACTCTTCTTTGTATATAAACCTCACTTTTATTCATGAATAAAACACACATACGTTTTCTCTTTCATCACGACTGTAATATATCTATTCATTCCTATTTTAGTTTCGTTGTTAGTGTAGCCTCTTTTCTTTCACTACATACATAAAGAATGTTATATCGCAAGTAACCAGAGAATCAAATGGTGTACTAAAATTTCCAATAAAAACTTCTATCTTCTACATCCATCTCCTTCGTGATATAATTTAACTCATTCTTTTCCTTAGTTGTTTTTTTTTTCTCTTTTTTCCTTTTTTTTTCCTCTTACTTGCCAAAAATGATGCAAAATCAAGCCATTTTTTTCATTCTTTGTTGCCAAAAGTACAAGGTTACTATATCTCAAGTTCTCCCAGAATCATTAAAACACCTTATAAAAACTTTTATGGAGTGACTTGCACCTTATTAGTAATTAATATTAATTAAATGTTACTTTAGTTATTAGAAGTGATTTTATAATAATGAATTTTATTTAAGAGAGATGGTTATAAAAGAATGAGTTTTTAGGATTAACAAAAGAGATATGGTTTTTTTCTTATAAACCTTAATCCACATTAATACAACCTAAAATTAGGGTTTAAGAATTAAGATTTTCTATAATTAGATTCAAGAATTAGAACAAATAAGTAATGAAAGATTTTCTTTTATATATTGTCTTAAAATAATTTATTGATGAGATTCAAACAAGACTGAGTTACGTAAATGAATAGTATAAATGAAATTTAGTTCAATCCTATTTTAAAATTAACCAATGACATAAGAATTTGATAAAAAAAAAAAAGAATAGATTATTTTGTATATTATGAAAGAAAAAAAAGAAATTAAGAATCAAATAAAAATTTAGGACCAAACATAAGTTTAAAAAATATATTTCCTACTATTTTTTTAACAATAAAAAACATAATCATATAAAGAATTGAAGTATATATATATATATATATATATATATATATATATAAACATAAAACTAGTGAATTTATTATAAAAAAAAGAAAAAGTAAGAAACATAAAAGAAAAAATGAATTAAGACTAAACTTGAATCAATAAAAAGTGAAATAAAAAATCAATATTTAAATATAAAAAAACTTAAAATAAAATTTACATGACATAGATTCATATTTTTTAAAAAAGAAATTCTCAAAAAAAAAAAAATCTCTTTTTCAATATAAAAAAAAAGTCTTCTTTTATAAATATGCATATTGATATAAAAAAAATCTCAAACATAATCATTGAAATTGTTTTCAAAATAAATTACTTGTGTTTTCATACTAATCTATATTCATAATGAGTTACTCCTATTCTTAATATCATATCTAATCACATTTCTTTACTAATTCCTATAAAAAAATTATTTATGAAATTCTAAAAATTTGAAATATTAATGTTTTCAAATAAAAAAAAATTATATTTTAAGCATGTAGTTGATAAACTTCTCAAATTTTCTATTTTTTCTTCTACTTTATCCTTTCCTTGAATGGTTTTTTTTCCTCTTTTTCTGTCTTTAATTTCCTTGTAAAATTCCTCATTAAACATTATATTCCTCATCTATATCCTCTAATTAGTGTTCATGATTTGGTTATTATTTGAATTATAGTACTAAGTAAAGCAAATTAAATATAATCTAAATAATTTTAGGAGAAAATCTTAACATAATATTAAGATATAATTAATCAAATATTAAATAATATCCATCTATTTTTACCTCAAATAAGCAAGCAAAAGGAGAAATGGCAAGCTAGATGATTCAAGACTTAAGACTTTAATTGATGAAGCTTTTAAGTCATCCTTTATAAATCAGGTTAAATATGTTTTCAATTTTTGTATTTTTTTCAAACTTTGTAAGGATCCGGTGTGTGGTAGTTCTAGTATGATAGTAGCTTAAGTAGTGAAGAGTGAAAGTGATCAGTAAAGTTTTAAAAAGAAATATAAATAGAAAAACTTAACCTTTCAACCTTTATTATTTTAAGTTTATCATTTCTCTAGAAAACCTTTTCTCAAAACTCTTTCTACCTTCTCTCTAATCAATTTTTCCACCTTCCATCCTTTTCAAGATTTGAGTATACCATTGTGAAGCTTGTGGAGAATAGATCTATTTGGACCGATTAGAATTTCAATTTGGGTAAGTTTTCCTAATTTTCCTCCTATGGCCTTAGAAGAAGATTTTGGTGTTTATAGATTAAAATTGTGTTTTTAGGTGCTTATAGGACCATTTGGAGCTTCTAAGCTTGGATTCATAAGAGAAATGGCTAATTGGACTGAGGAATTTGAGGTAAGGGAAGCTAGATCTTTGACTTTCTTATTTTTAGAAAATCTGTATTTTTGCTTTGAATCTGTGGAAATTGGATTGCTTTATGGTGTTTTGCTTGTCTGATTGTGATTCGGATTGCATTGCATGTGAAATCGGAGCTCAGCCTGAGAAAATCCGCTGAGCGTAGGGGCCCTGCGCTGAGCAGATTTGTTACAGGGATGACTGTAGAATTTTGCTTAGCGCACAGTGCGCTCAGCGGAATTCTACAGCGATCCTCGAACGAAAAATTCGCTGAGCGGAGAAACGGGGCACAGCGTGTGGTGTGCTCAGCGCATTATTGCGCTGAGCGGGTTTGTAAAAAAAAAATCCGCTGAGCAGATCTGGACTGCGCTGAACGAATTTTTCCCAGTTTGTTTGGCTTTATTTAAGTTGAAAAGGTGAAATTTGATATATATATATATATATATATATATATGTATGATGTTCTTAGACAAGTGTATATGATGCATGAACTGTAATTTTGATGAATGGAAGTGATAATGGGCTTATGAATGTGTGTATGTTAGAGAAAAGTAACTATGATGATGAGTATGAATGGCATGTGGCATGTGGTAGATTAGTGTGTATGGATCTAGGGATATCATATAAGGTATTCAGACCTCAATGTGAGTCCTGGTCACGTAGACTAAAGCCACATGTGGTGAGAAGTTGATGGAGGTCCCATCAGTTACTCAGAGGAGGAAGCTAGATGGGGCTACCTTGATGTTGTGAGTAGTGAGGGGATGACGCTGAGGCGAAAAAGACTCAGTTAGTCGGTTGTTATAAGACCCGTTGTCCGTGTTTTGATACATCAGGTGCTAGCCTTATATGTCTAAGATCCATACGGTCTTTCGGAAGACGTCAGTCTTGAAGGTGTTATGTGATGTGTGAATGTGAATGTGATTTTGTGTAAAGCCTTAGGTAGACCCTTACACTTTGATGTGATTATAAATAATATCTTATGTAGTTTATATAATTATGCATTGCTCTTTTATATCTCTAGCTTACCCTATTTGTTTGGTGTTTGTTTGATTGTTATGATCGTGTTCCTTACACGGAAGTAGGTGCCAGGTCAGGAGAGGATTCCTAATCAGGAGATAGTAGGATTAGAAAAATTCATGTAATAGAATTCTTGTATTTTAAATTAAAGAAAATTGAAGAAAATTTATCAGACCTTGTGAGACGCTATTTTGAGAATGTAATAGAATTAGTATTATGAAATAATGAGATATTACGAGTAATTTAGTATAATTTAGCAATTTTGGATTCGTTACAAACTTGGTTTCAGATTATATATTTTAAAAATTGTTTAATTAATCTTCAAAATTTCAAATATATGTAAATTTATTTTTCTACAATTTATGGTTAAAAAATTGTTAAATATTGAATTTAAATATAAAGAAGATCTAAAATATACATCATATAAATTTAATTTTTTTATTAACTTTGTGATGATAAAAAGTTATTATCAAATATTATAATTAAATATAAAAAAATGAATAAAATACATAATTTTTTTAAATATTAAAGAACAAATTATTCAATTTAAAAATAGAAGAATCAAATATAATTTTGTATGTAATTGACATTAAATTGGCTAATCTTTTAGTTGACAAGTGTTAAATTAGGTGTCATCAACTTCATAAAAAAAAATTCTAGAAGTTTCCCTTTGCCAGCTCAGCCTTCAGTGGGTCCCCTTTTTTTTTTCACAACCGGTTTCACTGGTACCTACTTTTTATATTTTTATTACTAGATACAATACGAATAATATTATTTATTTATAATACTTTTCGTAGATATTTTTTTATGAAAAAAAAAATAAGTATTATTAAATATTTTCTATAAATTTAATTTTATAAAAAAAATCTTAATTTATGAAATATTTTTTTTATTTGTTTGTGAAAAATTTCTAATAAATTTATTTGTAAAAAAGCTTTTATAATTTTTTTTTAAAAAATAATTTTTATTAATTTTTATCTATAAATTTATAATGATGGGAAGTTATGAATAGGTTTATGGAAAATTTTATATTTTTTTATTGATTTTAAATATTAAAAATATGAATTTTTCTATAATAGATAAAATAAAAAATAAATTTATTTTTTCATGTAATTTAGTAGATACATTAATATATATAGTTATAATACACAAATAAATTTTCAGAAAATTCATTTTAATTCATAGAATTCTCAAATTTTCATAGAAATTATATTATATATATATATATATATATATATATGTGTGAAAAATTGTTGTGGAGCTCAAAATGCAACAAAAGAAATAACAAATATGACTATTTTTTAAAAGCTCAAATAAAATTTTTTTTTTTTTAATATTTCTCATATATATACAAAATGGATTCTTTGATCTGATGGTTTTATTGGTGTTAGTTAGTAACAGTGATTCCAATCACTAAAATCTTAAGGTAAAATATATAATAGAATATGAGAGAAAATAGACAAATGATAAAGAGAAACTACTGAATCATGTAAAAACATAGAAATAAAAAGAAAAAAAAACTAAATAAAAAATTTTAAATCATCCTATATAATAAGAATATATCTACTAGAATGATAATATACACAACCACAAAATAAACATATTTTATATCAAATTTTGGTTTATCACATATAAATCTATTAAAAATTAAATTAAAACTATATATTTAAATTTTGTAAAAATTAAATTAATAAAAGAAATTATCAGATTATTTTAATATATTATCTAATTTACAAAAATAAAAAATATATTTTACTTAAAATATAAAAAAAATATTTGAATTAAAATAATATCTTTAAATTTTATAATAATTGAAGTTAAAACTAGGTAAAAATCAAATTTAATTCTAATAAAAATGAAGGTGAATTTAAAGTTTTGAAAACCAATTTTTTAAACCCTCATTGTCTTTATTAGAGTTAGTGAACAAAAATTTATTCGTGTAATGATGTTTACACACGTATTGGATTCTCCGTTGTCCACTTCATTTATTTCAAGAAAAATATTTAAAATTCCAACTTCCTTTATTAATTAAATATAAATATGTATTTAGTTTTCCTTACACGGTGTTTCTCTGCAACTATTTTTTATTTATTTTCTGATAAACAAAATATAATATTAGTGACATCTTTTAATTAATTAATTAAAGGCACATACTCTCCACTAATCAAGATCCTAATAAGGGAAGGTTCATTGAACTAACAAAGCATCTATTTCGGGTATTGGATTGTGATAATACTATTATTTTCTTCCTCTCACTCTAAATAAATAAATAAATAAACCATTTTTAAACCTCGTTAGAGGATACCTTATCCATAGAACTAAAATAAAATATTTTTCAAAATAATCACTTTTATTATTTTTTTATTATTATTATTAATTAAATACTTTCATTTATTTTACTTTATTTTATCAATTTTTATTTATTTTTTTTTACATACATACACTCCATTTTTTTATTAATTTTTTTATAAGTTTCTATATAAGTATATTTGTATCTCTTCACTTATGTTTGATTATAAAGAAATAAAATATAAAGAGAAAGAAAGAACAGAGTAAACAATATAGTTGTTCATTTGAAAACTTTTAATAATTATATATTTACAAAGTTATATATATATATATATATAAATAAATAATATTATAAGAAAAAATTTATTTATTTATAAAATGTTTTTTACAAATATATTTTTGAAAAACAATTAATTATTCATTAAATATTTTTTATTAATTTATTTTTATATAAATTTTTTATAAATTTATTTATAAAATTTTTTTTATAAATTTGTTTGTAAAAAATTTTCTAATAGATTTTTTTATAAAAAATAATTTTTTATTAATTTTTTACGTATAAATTTATAGTGATGAAAAATTTGTAATAAATTTATAAAAAAAAAGTTATATTTTTCACTGATTTTAATTATTATTTACAAATTTATTTATAAAAAATATAATTTTTTATAATATTATAATATATATATATAATAAAATATGTAAAATCTTGTAAAAAATATATTTTTTTATCATTTTTTTTTATTGTCAAATGAAGAAAGTGTTTTTTGTACTTATTTTTTTAAAATAAATCATTTTTCATTCTATAATTTCTTTCAAATAAACATATTCTTATAGAAAATATGATGATAAAAACAGTATAGAAGAGTTGAAGAAAAAAATATTAGTCTTAACATCATAATTATAATTAGTATTTAATAGAGTAGTATGAGAGATAGGTGAAAAAAAAGTCCTGAGTTGATAATATTCTTTGAATTATATTATATGGAAGAGTTGAACCAAAGTGAAATTTTATAAAAAGTGTTTTGTATCTTTTCTTAATGACATAGATTTATGATAGAAATAATATTAAGATAAGGACCTACACACACCACCATCAATCACTATTGGGTTGACCTACACCAAATTTTGGTAGTATATTAGGGTTTGTGAAGTCAAAAACTATGTGTATGGATCATTGTGCACTATTTGACATAAATTTATGACAATTGGCACCACTATAAGAATTTCACAACTTTATTAATGCCCACATAGTTGTTACCTTAATCTCATATTTATATATAAAACAAGCAAAAGCTATTATATCTATGAATCTTAAGAGTACTTCACAAGTGGAACCTCACAACCACCACTCTCCACTAAATTCTCATGCTCTTTTTTGGTTGGTGTTTCTTCAATCTTTCTTTTTCTCTTATTCTAACATATAAGTTTGGTAGAAGAGCTTAGTCATGTTCATAATAGTGTCCAATTGAAAATCAATGATACCCCATTTAAGTAGTACAATGTGGTAGATCTTCCTTTAATCTACTTGCTTTTATAATGGATGCAAATAAAAACAAAAAAAAAAGTAATATATTTAAGTAAGAAAGTTTTGCAACTAACTTTAAATCCAAATCAATTTTAAATCGGATTAAATTAGTAAATTGGGTTAGTGAAGAGATTTTTCAAAAAAAGAAAAAAATAATTCTAATAATAAATATTTTTAATTAAAAATTAGTTATTTGTGAATATTGTTTTTATTGAATTGGAATATTTTAAGATATTTATCTTTAAATTTTATTATTTCTTATCTCCAAACTGAAAATTTTATTATTTTTTAACTTGAAATTAAGAATTTTACAGTTTACAATAAATACTAAACAATAAATACTTATTAATTATTAATTACACTGAAATCATTATAAATTTAAAATAAACAAATTTAATTATTATATATTTTATAAAAGATATATAATTTTTATATTTAATATTTATTATTTATTTATATAATTTTTTTATAAGTATTAATGAATCTGATTAAAATTTTTTATTATTAATAATAATTATTTAATTATTTAATTATAATTTAAAAATAATTATTCTTATTATCGACTAATAAAAAATATCTCAATAAAATTTTAACTTAAATTTTATCAATTTTGATTAATTGTGAATTCAATCATTATTAATAACTATTTAATTACTTAATTGTATTATTAAAAAATTAATTATCATGAAATATCTTTTACGAATTTGATTAAAAAAAATTAATTACTTATTATGTAAATTTTTTTTCTTATTTCTGAGAAATTTTCTTATAAATTTATTGGTAAAAAATTTATTATATTTCATGAAAAATTTCTTATTAATTTTTTATCTATAAATTTATGATGATAGAAAATTTTTAATAGATAATTAAGCTTATTGGTAGTGATATTTTAAATATAATTATTTTTATTATCGACTAATAAAGAATATTTAAATAAAATTTCAATCTATTCTAAATTTTATTGAGATTTTATAGATTTTGATTAATTATAAATTTAATCGAATGCATAGTATTATAGAAAAGTTGATATATTTATAATGTAAAAGGTGAAAAAGAAGAAGAAAAGGCATTTTTGTGTGAAGCAAAATGACAAAAGTAAGAATGCATGGATGGATGAGTAGTGTGGTGAAAAAGTGACATGATTTGTTAACCTCATCGATGTTCTTTGTCTTAATTTGGCGCAAAGGTCAAAAAAACCTTACATGAACCTTGTTAAATACTACAAGACAACTTTGGGTGAGTTAATGAAACTTGTATTTTTGGATAATGTCTCTAACTTTGTCTATTCATGTCACTGTTCAAATTGATGGCATGAAGTGAAAGGTATATCACTTTTGCAGAACACATCAGAGGACACCTAAACTCACATTATTTAGATTAATCAGAAATCAGCTTCAAGAACATCACAGCCCCACACAATTTATCTTTCATACTTTGCTAAGTTTAGGGTTTTGGGACACATTTTCAATTCAAATAGGAACAGATTTCAAAGAATTTTTTATATAAAATAGATTCCTTTCCGAAATAATCTTCTTTTTTATTAATGTTTTAGAATGTCTTAGGAAAAAGAAATGATAAAAGATAATTAACTGGAGAAAAAAATGTATTTTTAATTTTAGGTTAATTAGTTTTTTAATCTAATTTTATTGTTCATTTTAATATTAATTTAATTTATTTTTTTAAGTGATTCATTATTAATTTTTTAATATTATTATTAAAAATTCCATATCATTTATCAACAAATTAATATATATATATATATATATAATGGTGCAAATTTCATCTCATTAAACCAATTTTATCAATATGAGTTAGGTTTTAAATCCAGTATTAATATGATATTAGAGTTTATTCTAACAAGATTTTTGAACTAGTCAAAATTTTTTTAGACCATTATCAGACCACTAATAAATTTTTTGAATTATTATTAAACCACCCATAAATTTTTAGTCGAACTTTTGAATTTGAGGAGTCTTGACACGAGGGAAGTATGTTAGAGATCTCATATCATCTAAAAATATGGTTAAATTAATATAATATCGTTTAGAGATATAATTAAATTAATGAAAATTTTTTTATAAGAATGAGTTAAGTTTAAAATTCGCTATTAATAATTATTAAATTATCTAAAAAAATATAATATAAAATTAGTGAAATCATATTTATTAAGATGGTATTGATATTTTATCGTTTATATTTATCTCAAACAGATACATTAGTATTATATAATTTTAGTTATTAACTTATTTTAAAAAATCAATTTAATATCAAAATTAATAATGAATTCAAATTAAAAAATAAAATAAAAAATATATTCAACCTTTTTCTTTTATTTTCTTGAATGAATGGATACAACTTACAAGATAGTTTGCCATCTGTTAACAACTGCATAGACATGAATTAATATTTTTTATTTAAATATTTAGTTTAAAAGTATAACTTTTTATTCTCTTTATTTTTCATTATAGATTTTGATTTAGCTCTTTCTGTTTATAATATTTTTATCTTCTTAATAAAGCTAGTTGTGCTGAAAATGATAAATAAGATATTCCCTATACACTATGCACTTATGAATTCCTTACAATTCAAAGCCCTTTATCCTTGCAATTCTCACCATGATTGATTTTTTATCCATTCAAAATTTTAATTGTCAATTGATTAAGGATTACACTTAATATTACTATATTAGTTTTTCAAATTAAAAAGAGAATTTTTATGTGAGTGAAGAAATAAAATAAATAGAAATTATTAAATAGTATAAATTAAGAATTCAAATTGAGTCATGTAAAAATTATAATAAGTTTTTATATCCGATGTGACATCAACAACCACCTAAAATTAAGTTCTTGCTTTATTGTTATCAAAGAAAATTTGAGCTATAATATGAGTAGTCAAAGAATTAATTTTATATTCATGCTATGTAATTTATGTTTAACATTTAAAAGAAAAAAACATATATAAAAAAATTAATTTTTTTAAATAATTAGCTGGTTTTGTTAGAAATCCTATATCGATTAGAGATAAAATTATATTAAAATTTATATAAGGATCCAAATCTCATTTCATTGAATCGGTTTTATGAAGATGAGTTAGACTTAAATCCACTACTAATATAATATTAATATGATATTAGAACCATTCTAACGAGATTTTCAAATCATTATCAAATTATTTAAAAAAATTTCATATCGATATATTAAAATATTTCTGATATTATTCTAATAGTTTTAGATAATAAAAATATATAAAATCTATAACCACTTAATATCTTAATTTAAAAATTTATATAATTATTTTATGTATTAATATAATTAAATTAATATTTTCAAATTAGAAATTTATATTAATAAAATATTTTTAATAAATTTATTATATCGATTATTTAAGAAATAATATATTAAATTTATATTTTTTATTTTGTTTAATGGTTATAAAATTGTTATAAAAATAAAAAAATAATTGTCATAAAAGTATATAATAAATAAATTTTTAAATTTTTATGATATAAAATTAATTTTTACATATAAAGAAAATAATAATTATTTTAGAAATAGTGGAGGAATTGATTATGATTATGATTATCGAAGTTACTTAAAAGAAGAGTTCTATGATAGTGGAAAAGTTAAGTTAACTTTTGAACCTTTGTGACACAGGTCCTTTTATAATTGTATAAAAGAACGTCGTTGTTGTAACCTTAAAAAAAGGTATTGTGTAGCTTTGTCTCCAAGACTTGTCTATTGTCATGATACAGTGATTGGAGCAGAGTGATTCCTTAATAAAAAATTACGACAAATTCAGAAATATTAATAAAAATATAAAAAGGGTCATATCTTAATAAAAAATATTTCTCCCAGTTCATAATTATATCTGCATCGTTAAGGTAGTTACATCTTCAATTTGAATCCTAAAATTAGTGTTAGAAATGTATCTAACATTAAAGATATTATGCACGCCATGTATGAGACAAATGTGATTTAATTTATATATAGTATCAATATCTTAAAGAATAAAATTTTTAAAATTATAAAAAAAAGTTTTAACTATTTAAATTTTTTATAAAAGGATCCTATTATTGAGTGAACGTGTTTGAATTTTGTGGGAATATGTTTGAATGAGATTATCTATTGTTTTAATAAATAGAATTAAGTTTTTATGAAATGCTGAATTAAGAGGTGCTGATGAAATTAAGATAAAAAATATAACTTTAATTTAAATTAGTGATTTAGAGAATTGTATTGAATTTTGAATTAATTATTCAAAATGCTGAATATGATTTTTATTTAGAAATAGAAAAATTATAAAAATAATATATTAATATTAAAATATTTGAATTAAGAGAATGTTGATTAAAAATTATGAATTTTGTTTTATTTTAAATATAAAGTTACATTATTTAGTTAAGATTATATATAATATATATATATATATATATTTATTTATATATTTTGAAATATATGTATCTTTTACAATATAGTATAAAATATTAAGTAATTTGATCAAATTGATATAATTAATTATAAATAAAATTAGAAATTTTTTGAGTGAAACATATTTTATATTTTTGATGTAATGGTTTATATTAGTTTGGATACTTTTAAAGAATTTTTATATAATTTTTACTGAATGATTACTTGATTGTTAGGTAAATTTTTTTAATGAAAAAAACTTGATAAGTTTAATAGTTGAACAATTGAACAACCATCTAGTCGTTGAAAAATTACTTGATGGTTAGATAATCATTTAATTACTGAATGAATAAACTACTCTCAAGGTAAATGAGAGTTTCCTAAACTCTTAGTGTATATCTTTAAATGTATTTTTCTTAATGCTAAAAACTTAATTGATTTAAATAGAATATTATGTTATACATGAATTTATACCCAATACAATTTCTTATACATGAATAATTTTAGGATCTATTGATTTAGATAGAATATTATATTTATACTAATTTTAAGTAAGTAGATGATGAATGACTTAATTGTTTTGAATCTATTAAAATAGTTTATGGATGTAGGAAATTATCAATGAAATATTTTTATTATGTAATTTGATTGTGTGTGAGTATATTAATTAAGAGATTTGTTTGAGATATTTTAATTTTGCTAGTACTCATTTAATATATAATAAAATGTCCGATAATAAAAATTGGAAGAGATTTCTATTACTTGACTTGTAGGGTGAAATAGTCTTGGATTGATTTGTTCAAAGAATTAATCCAATCACATGAGCAGGACTATGACCTGAATACTATTACCTAAGTTGTGAAAGTCAAACTAAAGGAGATTATGATAGGGACAAATATCTGAAATCCAAATTCATTTCGTTTATGTTGATACTAACTATCAAGTACTTAAATATGGAAATATTAAGAAATAGAAAATTATATAATAATTAGAAGATTATGTAAGGCATTTGATGAGATATATGATATGATATTTTTTGTTGTGACATTTTGAGTACTACGTAAACTTTGACGAGAAAATGAAATGTAATATTATATATGTGATATAAAAAAATTGAAATAATTAACATTTTTATAATATTATTTAAATAATAAATTATGAACATTAAAATGTATTTTTTCATTAAATAATATCTAGTTTTAAACTATTAGTTTATTTTATATACTTTAAATTTTATTTATTTAATTATGATCATCATCTTTATATGAAAATAAATAATGTTATAAAAAATAGTAATCAATAATAAGAGAATATCGAAAATAAGATTAATATATATATATATATGTTTTTTTATAAATATAAAAATTATAAAATATGTAACTACTCATATAAAACAAAAAAAACTCAATCCTTAATTCAACACGGTAGATATCAATAATTTCTGAATGTTTTGTTTTTACTGTTATCTATTTCTTAAATATCAATAACTTCTAGATGCTTTACCTTTACTACTACTGTCTATCACCTTGTATATATATATTGCCCATATTGGAATCATTAATCATAAGATATTGTACTATTCTATACTGTCCTTGCACATATTTGCACATTTATCTTTTTATCTTTTATGGTATTAGAGCTCCCCTTGGAGCTTTGTTGATGTCCTTTTTTTGTTACCATGACAACCTCTAATGGTGGACTAGGCGGAGGAGGCAGTGGTAGTCAAACCTAACAAGCTAGATCTTCAAAAGTGTGTATTTATTGTAAGATAACAACACACACCGTTGATGTTTGTTATAGCAAACACGGTTACCCTCCCGGTCATCCACGATATCCGGACTGTCCACGTTTCTACAATCCCAATAGTGTTTCTTCTTTTGGCGGTTCCTCTTCTATTAACTATACATGAAGTATCACACCACAAACTTCTCATGTACTCTCTTTTAATTCATTATGTAATTCTTCATCTTGGATTGTGGATTCTGGAGCAACTGATCACATTAGTTGTTTTCTAAAATTTTTTTAAGCTTTTTCAAAAATAAAACCCATTAATATTCATCTACCAAATGGGTCCACAATCACTTCACATTATGCTGCTACTATTTATTTTTCTCCAAACTTTATAATTTATAATTTTCTATATATTCCAAATTTTAGCTTTAACCTTTTTTCCATTTCAAAATTTCTTTCAAGTCTCAATTACAAATTAACATTTTCGGGTCCTTTATGCCAAATACAGGAGTTGGGCACAATAAAGATGGTTGGTTTGGATGAGTTTCAACAATGTCTTTATCATCTTGTCCCTCAAGAAAATTTCAATCTTATACCTTATGTTCCTTTCGTCAATCATTTTTGTGTTTCTACTATCAACAACAACAATATTTGTGGCATTTTCGTTTAAGTCATTTGTTAAACAAAGACTCAATGTTTTACATGAGCAATATTTTCTTATTTCAAAGCATGTTCACGAACCTTGTGACATTTGTTATTTATCTAAACAAAAACAATTACCATATTCTATTAATATCAGTAGAGCCTAAAAAAATATTTGATCTTATTCATATGGATATATGGGGCCCATTCTCTCAAGATTCTATCCATAATCATAAATATTTTCTTATAATTGTTAATGATTTCAATAGATTTACCTGGGTGTTTTACTAAAAATAAAAGTAGAGGTCCAAATTGACATTAAAAATTTTATTCCCTTAATTGAAAGGAAATTTGACTCTAAGGTCAAAATTCTCCAATTTGATAATGATCCCGAATTTTTTCTCAAAGATTTTTATGTCTCTAAAGGTATTATTTACCAAACAAGTTGTCCTTACACTCCTCAACAAAATACTAGGGTTGAATGCAAACACAACATATTCTCAATATTGCCCGGGTCCTTATGTTTTAATATGAAATTCCAAATAAATTTTGGTCCTACGCCATTAAGCATGTTGTTTTTATCATAAATCGGATTCCTTCACCTGTTATACAAAATTAAACCCCTTTTGAATTACTGTTTAATAACAAACTTGATTTTCCTAGTATCAAGATCTCTTTGCTATGCCTCCACCCATATTTCTCGGAAAAAAATTTGACCCACAATCTAGACATGATGTTTTTTTTTTTTTTTAAAGTGGAACAAAAAGGTACGTTATTCTGCACTTAGAATTTAGAGAAATTTTTGTGTCTAGAAATATTATATTTCATGAAACAATTCTACCATTTAAAAAGCCCAAGTTCAATGATATCGTCTCTAACATCACTCCACTTCTTCCCTTAGTACCTTCCATAATTTTTCACAACAACACTTACCTTATGTGGACCCCATTTCCCTTTCCTAATGCTTTAACACCAAATAGATCGCCTTCCTTGTCCTCACCGAACTCATCACCATCAAGTATCTACCGCAACTCACCCTTATCATCACCACCCACATCTATTTCCCCTACGACCACCACAACCCACTTCTCAGTCATGTCGTTCAACTCACATTTGTCAACCATCAACTCAGTCTTTGTGAATTTGTCTATAGTACCTTTACTGCTTTGTCAGAATAACCATCCTTAAAGTGTGAATATCCAATTCAAAAGGTAATTTATTACTCTCAATTACCTCCTTATAATCACAAATTTGGTCATGTCTCTTTTTTCTGAAACTGAAACCTCTAGGTACAAAAAGACGATTCACAACCCCTGTTGGATTGAGGCAATGAATGTTGAGATTTATTATTTGAATTTAAATTAGACCTGAGACATTATTGTGCCTCCTCCTAATGTTAAACCCATAGGATGTAAATGGGTCTACAAGATCAAACGTGTGTTACTACAAAGCGCATCTTGTTGTCAAAGGTGTCTTTCAAATTGAGGGGATTCATTACATGAAGACCTTTTCCCCTGTGGTAAAGATGACTAAAATTCGTGTTATTTTGGTCTTAACATTTGTCAATTATTGGCACTTGCAACAATTAGATATTAACAATGCCTTCTTACACGGAGATTTGACTAAAGATGTTTATATGACTATTCATCCTAGTATTCATGGCTACCTTAGTTCTCATTGTTGTAAACTTCACAAATCTCTGTATGGGCTGAAACAAGCTAGTCGTTGTTGGTTTGAGAAACTTTCTCTTTTTCTTTTACATAAAAATTTTAGAAAATCTTAAATATTTCTTAGGTTTAGAAGTCAATATTTCAGTTGCTGAAATTTCAATTAGTCAATATAAACATTGCTTTGATTTGTTATCAGATTTTAGTATGTTAGGATGCAAACCATCCACCACTCCTATGGATTGTTCATTATGTATAAGATTCAAGTGTACCATTGTCTGATCTCTTTCTTATAGATGTTTAATTGGTCGATTGTTGTATCTTACAAGCATACGTCCTGACATTGTTTTTCCTATTCAACAACTAAGACAATCTTGTCTAATCTAACTCAAGTTCACTTCCAGACTATTATGCAGGTTCTTAGATATCTTTAAGGCAACCTTAGTAAAGACCTTATGTTTAGGCGCATTTGTTCATATTTTGAGTTTTAGTGATGCCAATTAGGCTACTTGTGTTTATTCTCGTCAGTCTGTTACAAGATATTATATCTTCATTGGAAATTCTTTGGTTTCTTGGAAAATCAAGAAACAGAACACAATATCAAGATCTTCTTTTGAAGTCGAGTATAGGACACTTGCTTCCACCACATATGAATTGCAATGACTCATTTATTTACTATCTGATTTGAGAATTTCATGTTTAAAGCAACCTATTTTGTATTGCGATAATCAAAGCACCCTTCATATTGCCGCCAATACTATTTTCCATGAACGTACAAATAATTTGCAATGACTCAATCCTTAATCCAACACTATAAATATCAGTAACTTATAAATAATTTGTCTTTACAGTTACTTATTCCTTATATATTAGTAATGTTTAGACGTTGCCTATCATCTTGTATATATATATATAGTCCATATTAAAATTATTAATCATAAGATATTTCATTATTCTTGTACATATTTTGCACATATTTTTTTTGTTATCTTTTATCATGCTTTATATTATCAATGTTTTTGTTTAACTTCTTTTATAAAGTAAATTAAATTTCTTAACTATAATAAGATAAAATAAAAAGAAAATTAAAGAATTAAATATAATTGATTAATGTGCTGAGTCAAAGATTAAATTATTCAGAAACTATCAGAATATGAACTTAAGCCGAAACAATATTTAGTGAAGTTTTACTAACCACTTAAATGGATTATATTAATTTAAAGCGAAATATTAAGATACTGGTGGTTGTTGTTCATTGGAAAAAAATATGTCATATTTTAAGGAGTAAATAAGAGAAGATATGCATATACCATAACAATGTTATATATTTTGATTACTATTTTAATTTCAGTGACTGGTTTGAGAGATAATTAAACTTTCTCAATGAATAATCTGAAAAGGGTATTCAGAACTTCCCTTCAATATTTTTTTTTTTAAATGACAAACACTAATTTTGAATAATTAATATATAGAAGAAGAATGTGATAAAAAAAATTCAGATTCTATACCTCAATTTACAAAATTCAGTTTATATATTTATCCAACAATGTCGTCTAACAACAGTTAATTTTAATAAGATAAGATCTTATCATCATAAATTACTGTGTTGGTTAAAACTTAAAAACTTAGAAGAAGCATTATGCAGAAAGAAAGTGTGTGAAAACCAATTTGGTTTTGCAGAATCTAATCCCTGTTTCTACCTTGTTTTTTGCCCACGGATTAGGAAGAAAGAGGGTTTCGAGGGTTCACGTGAGAGAAATGAATTAGAGGATTTGATGCAAATTTAGAATGTCTAGGATTTCGAAACCCCTGTTTGTAAGGTACGGTCATTTCAGCTTTTTAGGGTTATATTGCATACCCAACAATCATGGGTGTCAGAACCAGCATTTACATCACATGAGAGAAAAAGAAAAAGAGATAGATACACAGATAGATACATACATAGATAGAGAGAATATTGGGTTTGTGAGAAACAAAGTGGGGTTCCTTCATTCATATTTCATAATGACTTTTCATGCTTGATTCTTCATTTTTGTCCCCAGTTCTGTTTCCTTTCTGCATCTTTCATAAGTTTTTCTTTCCAAAGAGCTTCAAACTTTTCCTTCTTCTCTTCACAAAGGAATTTAGGGTTAAGTCTAGGTTTATAGGGTTTTCTTCCTTCTTCTTTCTTAACTACCATTTGATTATCTAATGAAAATTTGAAATATTTTCCACAAATTTCAATCTTTTAAATTTGTTGTAAGATTGGTTATTGGATTACATCTTAACATTGGAGTTGTTTGGTTCAACTTTTGATAAATGTGAGTTTGGTGAAAAGAGGTGGGAAACCAAAAGAAATAAAATGAAGAAAAAGAAGTAGAAATATTGTGTATGTAAATTTTATAAAACATAATCTAAGTATTTTATATTTTTTATAATTAATTATGGAACAAATAATTAGTTTAGATTTAATAAAAATAAAAATTAATTATTTTATCAATTATATAATAATATATTAAAAATCATTATTAGATATTCAATTTAGATATAAAAAAAGACTCAAATAATGTATTTTATAAATTTTTCATTTTATAAACTTTGTAATAGAGAAGAAAAAAAAAGGAAAAAAATAATAATTTATATGCATTAGGGTTTTATATGTTGAGATCTGAATTCATTACTGCTATGACCAAGTGTTCATGTTAGTAGATAAGAGGTTTCTGGCATGACCTAAAAGAACATGTGATAGGCCATGTGAAAACTGAAAATGGAAGAAGAGAAGTCAAAAACACTTCCAGTGTTAAATCCTTTTCTCTGCCTCTCTTATCACCCTAATAAACCCACCATTTCTTATTCTTTTCACTCTTTCTTCCTATAAAATCAAATCCATAGTTTACTTTTAAGTTAATTATTTTAAATAATTTTCATTTTTCATATCTAAAACATGAATTTTAGACTCTCTTTCCTTCATTTTCCTCTAAATTTTGTCAAACTAGCATAGGTTCAATCTTCAACACATTAATTTAACTTTTCAACCAGATTAATAGATAGCCATTATAAAATAAATACTAAAAAAAAATTATTTATTTATAAAATATTTTTTATAAATTTTTTTATAAAAAAAATTAATTATTCATTAAATATTTTCTATATTTTTATTTTTATGAAAATTTTTTATATTTATGAAAAAAAATTTTATTAATTTATTTGTGAGGAGTTTTTTATGAATTTATTTATGGGAAATATTTTATAAATATTTTGTGAAAAATAATTTTTTATTAATATTTTATCTACATTATGTTTATGAAAAATTTGAGATAGGTTTGTGAAAAAATTGTGTATTTTTCACTAATTTTAAATATTATTTATAAATTTTGTTTTCTAGGAAATATAATATTTTTAATAAAAATTATAAAAAATAAAAAATATACGACAATTTGTATGAAATTCCTTAAAAAAAAAAGAAGGTATTTTTATTAAATAATTATTAAAGTAAAATTGTAATTTTAGTTAAAAAAAATGTTTCTTCTAAATTTGATGCAAAATATGTTAGTGGGCAAAAAGAATAAATAGTGTTGGAAAAAGCAATAACAGAAGATTAATTGGAAAATACAATGGCATTAAAATTTGGAATTTGGTAATCAGTGTTGCAAGGGAGAAGTTAAAAAATAAAATAATAAAAAGATTTTATAATTTTTAAATGAGTATTGTTATTACAGTAGCTAAGCCTTTTGTTAGAATTTTTAGGTATTTGAAAGCGTGTAATTTCCAAGAGGACAGAGTGGCATGTGGGTAGGAGATTTATGCTGGAACTTGGAATGTCTTCTTGAAGAAACCCAAACTCATATTAGTACGGATAAATGGTTTCACCAAAATTTAGGACACTACAATTCTGGATAAAAATATTTACACACCACTTTTATCAAACACTTAGGTTATAAAACTAGTAATAATATAGCACAGTTATGAACTAATTATTATTACTTTAGATTCAAATTAGTTATAATAATTTTATTAATAATTAGGCTTATATAATTGGTTAACAAATGATTTAGTTTAATTTAACATTTTTTTAACAATTAATTTGGTTTAATTTAACATTTTTTTAACAATTAAGATTCATTATATAATATAAAAGTAATTATAATTTATTTACATATAATTGAATCTAAATTTAACAATCTTATTAATCGGATTTTGAAATTATATAAAAAGTAATTAAGGTATTTAATTCATTTTCAGAATCGGTCAAAAAATAAAATTTATATTTCCTTTCCCTTATATATTATAGTTAGAATTGATGGTTGGAGATCCCACGTTACTTAAAGATAATGTCAATTTATAGTATATTAGGTGGACACAAATCTCACCTTATAAGTCGATTTTATAAGGTTGAATTAGGCTTAAAGTCACCTCTAATATGATATCAGAGCCTATTCAAGTAAGGTTGTTGGGTCTATCAGGCCACCCACTATCAGGTCGCTATCAGACCATCCATAATTGTCTAATTCCACGTTCGAGTTGAGGAGGTCTCGACGTGAGGGAGGTGTGTTGAAAATTCTACATCACCTAAAAATAAAGCCAATTTAAAGTATATTAGATTAATACAAATTTTATCTCATAATCGATTTTGTAAAGTTAAATTAAACTTAAATTTTACTTTTAATATTCATATTTAATATAATTATAAATAATCTCATATTTAACCTAATTTATATTAATATAAGATTTTTTCAACAATTTTAAATATTAGAGTAAAATTAAAAAGTTTCATTATAATGAAAAATACTAAAATCCACACAACAATTATTTGATGTATATTTTTCCAAAGTAACAAAATCATTGAATATCCTAATAGGAACATTCCTTAACATGTATGTATCTTGGTCTATTAATTAGTGGATTGTTTGTTAATTAACTAGAAACCTTGTATAGATTGTTAACAAATTGAAATTGACATGAAATTATGATGATGAAGAATGATGGTTTGCTACAAATAATGAATGAAAATTGACATAATAGGACTTAATGTCTTGTTGTTTGTCATAAAGCGAATATAGAAAGGGCAAAGAAACCTTAGTTTTGGTCCATGTCTTTTGGCACTTGCTATGAATATCATCCATCACAATCACAACTCCTACATAGCTCTTTTAACAAAGAATTCTCACTTCATCTCTTAATTTTTAATACTTTTTGTTATGGAAAGATATATTCAACTACTTAAATGGAGATTATTAAACAACTAAACCGACATGATTATTGTCTGTTTATTATTACTAAACGAAAATTAAGAAAAATCTAAAATATTTATGAAACAAGATTAATAACTGTTATTATAAATAAAGTGTCAGTATCAAATATAATTATTATTTATTTTATTATTATTATTTTATTGAAACTTTTATAAAATTCTATATTAACTTGAGTGTTGAAGTACAATTAATAATTAATAATAGATACATAATAAAAAATAAACTAAGAAATGTTCAATTATTATAAGAACTCTCCATTGTTAGATGTTTCACAAATTTATATCCCTCACACACTTTTCTACTCTAACTAAGCCTTTCAATAAACACAATATATCTAGGATTTGTTAATAATTTTTTCTTAATTTTTTCTTAAAATATTATATTGTATTTTCATTTTGTTCCTTCCATTAATCATGTTAACTTGACATCTGATAAAAAAATATATACGATAAAAGAGTTTTCGATCAGCAAAAGAAAAATATGAAGATATTTAACAGGCTCAAATATTTTGCAGGTAAAATATGAATAAAACTCTTTAGGGATTATTTTATTTTAACATTTTAAATATATTAATAAAACTTTGAAAACATCATATTACTAATCATATCATTTTAATGTAAAATAAATATTTTACATAATAATGTAGATCGAAATTATTTTAATATAATAAATAATTATTATAAAGTTATTATAGCATAAGGCAATTGGAAGTTTAACGATAATATAATTTTTTTACTGAATTATTTTCTTGAAAAAAAATTAAAATTAATACATTTTTATAAAAAGTATATTTATTTTATACTTTAATAGTAGTTTTTTTTCTTTTTATTAAAATAAATAAAATTTTATAATATTACATATTTAAGAAAATTGTGTTATAAAAAGCACAATTTCATCTTATATGAAATTATGTTTTTAAAACATAATTTTTATTTTTTCTTAAATTAATAATAATTATTTTTAAATTTAATATTTTCTATCATATTTTTAATATTTAAAAAATTAATAATAATAATTTTTAAATTTATTTATCTACAATAATAATAAATATCTTAATTAAAATAAAATATAAATAATAATAATAATAATTTAAACTACTTATTATATTTTCAATATTTATCAAAATTAATAATAATTATTTATAATTTTATTTATCTATAAATAATAATAAATATTTTTATCAAAATAAAATATATAATAATAATAAATTAAATTATCTATCTTATTTTTAATATTTTAAAAAATGAATAATAATTATTTTAAAAAAATTCTAAGAAGTGATGTACATTCATGGTATAATAACCTACTAAAAATTTATCTATTTTAGTAAAAAAATTATCATTAAAATATAAAAAAAAAAGAAGTGGAAACATAAATTGAAGGCTCAAGTAATCAAACCAAATACCTTATCAATTATTTTGAGAGAAAAATTAGTCAGAAACTAATTTTGACATGAATAAAGATGGTGTGAAAAGAAAAGAAAAATAAAAAGAAAAGAGAGAGTGGATAAATGTTGAGTTATGAGGGTTTAGGGTTTGGTCCTAGGGCAGAGTGATAAACTGTGGAAGCATGCAGATGCCACTTGTCTATATAATTATGAGAAGGTGGATGAGTTCCATTTTGATGCTAAAACTCACTCACACCCTTCTTCAACATAGGATTCTTCTTCCACTCTCTTTTGTCCTCTTCTTCTTCCGCTCCTTCTCTTCACTCACTACTCATTCTTTTTATCTCCATCTACATTTATTTCCATGCTTTCATTTTCTGTCCTTATTCATTCACATTCCATCTTCTTTGCTTATTCTGTGTTCTTCCTCACATTCATCTTCATATTCATATCAATATAAATGTTAAAGACTGAAAACTTTCTGTCAGATCAATCACCAAACTCTGTCAGCCTACACCTATCATTAATCTTCTCTTTCGAATTCTCATACATATTTATGTTGATACCATTACAAACTTTTATAAGTGAGAGTTTCAATTTTGAAATCATAAATTCTAATTTCATTTTTCAATATACAAAAGTTTGATTATTAATGATAAATTATTCTTTTGACTTTCTAATTTACTATGGAAATAATCTTCAATAATACTATTTTATAACTTTAGTATAAATAAAATTATAAAATCTCATATTGATTAAGAAGGTTAACTAAATTAAGTTAATATTTTTGGTTTTATAAAATAAATTTTTTAAAATCATCCTTTATTATTTTTCTTAGGGATAGATATTTTTAACATAAAAATATCAAATGAAGTTGAGTTACTTAGAATTTATTTATATTTAAATCACAAAATATGTCTTTTATTTTTGTTTATATTTGAGATGAGAGTATAATTTAATATAAACAGTTTTAAACTTTCCCTTTAAAATGGTCTAATAAAATTTATAAACATACAATTTTCTCGTATATTTATATTACTAAAAAATATTTTTTATTAAACAAGTTTATAGTTAAATGTAAAATTATAAAAGTTTTATTGTTATAAATTTGTAAGTAAAATATTAGTGGGAAATTATTTTTTTAAAAATATTTCTCACAAATAAATTTATGAAAAAATTTTATAAAAATTTTTTTGAAAAATATTTAATAAATAATTAATTTTTTTTTAAAAAAATAATCTGTAAAAAGTATTGTATACACAAATAAATTTATTTTTGTTGTGGTTGAATGATTAAATTAAAATTTTTATTTTTTTCTAAAGTTAAATTTTACCTCTTTATACATTAAAAAGCTAAAGTAGTTATTTATTAATTTTTAAAAATATACATATGATTATAACTGAAAATAATAAAATTAATCTTAATGCAGAAATGACCTAAATATATGTCATCTCTCTCTCAGAAAAGTTAATTTTTTTTTTTCTGTTTCTATTAACATTGTTAAAGGATAAAACTTTCATTGGATGTTGTGGATTCTCTCTTTATTTTGAGAAGCCTTTGGGTTTCTGAGGTGAAGTTTGAGGGAATTGAGGCACTGCAATGGCAGGTGATACCATTAGAATGGAGAGAAGTGATGATGATGATGATGGTGGTGGGAAAATGCAGCATGGAAAGATGATAAAGAAAGGTAAGAAAATAAATAGTAATAAGGGTTTGAAAAGGACTTGGAATTATTCCACAACACAACACCAAGCACTTGGAAAGAACAAAATTCATTCACATTAACTGCTCTCAAGATTCTTCTCCTATGTTAACTTCAGATCACCCTATTAATCACACTCACCTTGTTCCTCATTTTCAAACTCCATGCCAATTAAACTACCACAACAGAGAAAACAATTCTAGTATTAGGTTTTTAATTTATTATTTTATATAGTAAGTAATATATATACAAAATATCTTGATACCATAGAATGTATATATATTTTTTCATTTAGTAATATAAAATTTGTTGAAAGATATTAATGGGAAAAAAATAATTATTTAAGATTTTTATTTTTTTATTAAGCTCTCAATCTAGCTGTGATATGTGGAATTTTCAACATTAAATCATTTGTATTAAGTATATATTATTTAATTGGAAAAAGTATCACTGTTTTTAAATTATGATATCTAAATGACAGTGTGTTTGTCTAAACATATCGTAAATGAACAAGTTCTCTAAGTAGTATTGGATTTGATTTTAGTAAGGAAAGTGTTGAGTTAAAATTTTAATCATAAAAAAAATATGGTTAGAAGAAAAAATCCCATCAAAAGTGTGTAATTAAGTTTTTTAAATAATGATTAATAACTAATAAAATTAATAGATATTTCATATTAATAGCGCAATTGAAAAAATATATAATAAACTTATAAATTTTTTCATGATTATAATGATTTGAAAATAAGGATAAAATAAGATTAACTGTGTTTAAATTTTATTATAAATAAAAAATTAAATTAATTTATATTTTATTTTAAATAGATAAGAATGGAAAGAAATAATTAAAAGAAGTTGAAAATATAAGAAAATATTTTACAATATTTCATAAAAAATAAGTCTTTTAATTGTATTTGATATTTTGTTGAATTAGAAATTTGGAGATTTGCATATAATTCTTATATTATGATGTTGTCTAAATTTTTAGAAGTTAAAGTTATATTTTTTGAAAATAATTATATGAAAAAAAATTTAAATAAAAATATTTAGGTAAGGATTTTTATTCAATTAATTTATTAATTTATATCGTTATGAATATAAGTTTATATTTTTGGGAGTAACAAATGTTTCAGTATTTATAGATTATATAAACAAAATTTTCCATTCCTTTTTAGATAAGTTTATAAATGACATTTTTATTTATATTAGGATTTTTGAGGAGTATGAATAACACTTGAAGATGATGCTGAATGTTTTGAGAGAGAAATAAATATTGTAGGCTAAGTTGTCTAAATGTAAGTTTTGGTTGGATTGGGTATAATTTTTGGGCATGTGATTTTAGTGGAGGGGTCTCTATAGATCCTACATACGTGGATGTAGTGTTACAATGAGAACATTGCAAGGTTAAAAACTTTGTGAGATTAATAGGGTATTATACACTACAACATAATGTGGTTTGTGTAACGGCACTTTAGATAACGGTTAAGAGAAACCGTTTTTAAAAATATATATTAGATAGCGGTTAGGCACAAACCGCTCTCTAAAGTGCATTTTAATAGCGGTTGTTAAATAACCGCTATCTAATGTGTTGCCTTTAAACAGCGGTTGACACGTGGAACCGCTATCATAACTTTAGATAGCGGTTACGTGGTTGAACCGCTATAAGAAAGGTAGTTTAGATAGCGGTTATTTCTCGAACCGCTATCTAAAGTCCTAATTTTAAAATCCCTAACTCCCTTTCTTTAACCTCGCACTCTCTCTGCACTCTCTCACACCCAGCCTCTCCCTGCGATTCCCAGCCTCTCCCCTACAATTCCCAACCCCTCTCCTGCGATTCCCAGCCCCTCCCCTGCGAACCCAACCCCTGCGAACCCAACCCCTGTGGCCTGCGAACCCAGCCTCTGCGAGCCCAGCCCCTAGTCCTGTGCCCTGCGATTTGAGCCCAGCACCTGTGCCCCCTGCGATTTGAGCCCAGCACCTGTGCCCCCTACGATTTGAGCCCAACACCTGTGTCCCCTGCGATTTTCGCCCAGCCCCTGTGCCACCTATAAGCTCCACTGTGTTGGAGGAGGACGTCATTGAAGTGCTTTTGTGGAGGTCTGCAACAAAGCAAAGAGAAAGAGAAAGAAAGATGGCCGAATACGATGAGAGATATGAAGGCAACGGAGAAGAAGACCTTCACAATTCCCATCCTCATCCTCATCCCGATTCCTCTCCTCAACCCACACACGAAGATCTCATCGATTCCAAATCTCATGTATGCTTTCTCGCCAATCCATTATTTTTCTCCTTCTCTCTTTCGTTTTCTCTACTTCTCTGTTGTTTCGTTTCTATGCGTAGTTAGGGTTTTTTCGTGCTTTCTTTCTTTATCCAAACTGGGGTTTCCGGACAGGGTTTTTCTATTTGACATCCTGTTCTGAATCTTNAAACTAAGAAGACCTGTGTCGGTTATGGTCCGATTCGGGATTGGATTTTGTTTTGTGTTTTCCCCCCTTAATCTATTCTTGCTTTACTGTGTAATTACTGCCGCTTAGATTTTGGTAAGGTCTGTGCTTTAGGTACTATGCTGCTGTGTCTTTTCCTGCCAAGCTATCACTGAAATGTTTATGCTTTGCCATGATTTTTTGTGGTATTCTCTCATGTTTCTTTTAAAGGGGGACTTTGGATTTGGCTGCTTTTCAGGTATTTTATGTGTGGTTGTGATTTATGCTGTGCAGGTAGTTTTGTGAAACTGGCCTGTGTGTGCGTGTTCCTTGTTCTTATGTATGCTAATTGTGAAGTGTATTATTCCAACTATGAATTTTTTTTATCTTACTTTTCATATCCGTAATTATTAAGTTTGATGATATGGGTTTGTTTACTCCCGGTTAAACTTTGGATTGTCTTTTGCCAGCATGGATCTCGTGATTATGACAGAGAATCTTCCAGAAGCAGAGATAAGGAGCGGGAAAAGGGGAGAGACCGGGAGAGAAAAAGGGAAAAGGGGAGGGACAAGAAAAAATTTGGATTTCAAAATTTAAATAAATTTTTTTTTTTTTTACTTGGGACTTTAGATAGCGATTCCCGGAACTGCTATCTAAACACAATAAAAGAAAGCGGTTTCACATTAATCGCTATTATATTTTATTTTATAATAGCGGTTAGTTAACCGCTATGTAAAGTTCAGACACTATTATAGCACCTCATTTAATAGCGTTTTTAACCGCTATTATAAGCCATGCGAAACCGCTATCTAAAGTCTATTCTGTTGTAGTGATAGGAGATTTATAAGAATTAAACCGAAGGTTTCCCGATATTGGTTATCCCTTATCAAGGTTTGGGATGTGCTTTGAAGCAAGAGAAGGAAATTGTTGCTAATGCATTGAGAAATTTGAAAAATCATGAGAAGAATTATTCAAACAATGATCTAGAATTAGTGACTGTAATATTGCTTTAAAGATGTGGATGCATTATTTGTATGGTGCCAAGTTTAAGGTTTTCAATTATCATAAAAGTTTAAGATATTTGTTCAATTAGAAAGAGTTGGACATGAGATAGAGGAGGTGAATGAAATTTTTAAAAGCTTATGAATTTTAACTAAATTACCATTTGGGAAAGGTCAATATTGTAGTAGATGTTCTTAATAGGAAGAGTATGTATGTGTCAACTATAATGATTGAAGAGTTATAATTGTTAATAGATTTTCGGGATATTCAATTAGAAGTGAAGTTATCACCCATTAGTATTAATTATGGTATACTCACCCTAACTAATGATCTTTTGAGTTTAATGAAAAAAAAAGCAACAGATTATTGATTAATAACCGAGAAGTGTTGAGAATCACATAGAAACAGAGTAAAAACAAGATTTTAGCTTGGAAGATGATGGGATTTTAAGATTTTAGGGGAGAATATGTGTTCCAACTAATGTGGAAAAAGGATGATGATATTTGATAAAGGCAATAGAAGTAAACTTAGTTTGCATCTCGACGTAACTAAGATGTATCAAGATCTAAAATAATCCTATTGATGGTCAAACATGAAACGTGATGTTACCTAATATGTTTCTGTCTGTTGAGTTGTTAGAAAGTAAAGGTGGGACATCAAATACTAAGAGGAATGTTGCAACAAATAAAACTTCTAGAGTAAAAATGATATAACATTATCATGGATTTTTTAAACCATTTACCATAGACCGTTAGGGGCATGACTTAACTTGGGTGATTATTAATAGATTGAAAAAGAGAGTCTATTTTCTTCTAGTGAATATGAGGATTTCAATGGCTAGATTGACATAACTATATATTAAGGAGATTGTTAGATTACATGGGGTGTCTTCTAGTATAATCTTTTATCAAGATCTTATATTTACTTCATAATTATCGTAGACACTACAAGAAGAATTAGGGATAAGACTAAACTCTATATATTATCTCCAAATCGATAAGCAATTAGAAACGATGATCCAATCACTAAAAGATTTGTTGAGATATTGTATATTATATATTGGATCACGTGTTTCAAGAAAAAGGAAAACCTTGGAATAAAAATTTTAAGTCAAAAAATAGAATACACACATTTTATATCAAAATTTCATACTAATACGAATCCCAATTATATCTAGTAAACATACACATTTTATATTGTACGTCAAAATTCCATACTAATAAAAATTCCAATTATATCTAATAATCTAATATTAATATATATATATATATATATTAATTATGTTACTCAATTTAGACAAATTTATTATGATATATCAATTTTTATTTTAATAATAATTTCTAATATTGTTATTTATTTATTTGATTTTGCATAATTAATTATTAATAAATATTTCATATTAATAATATGATTGAAAAAAAATACGTAATAAACTTTCAAATGTTTATTAAGAATATATATTTTACTTTACATATTATACAATTATTATTAATATTTCTAACTTACTATTGTAGAAAGAATGTAAATGTAAATGTTTTTTAAGCTCTTTTTTATAAACTTTTGAAGCTCTTTTTTATAAGTTTTTGAACTTATTTCTTATTTTTTTAAATTTGAACTTTTCAAATTGAAGGTGGTGGTAAAGTGTAAAAAAATTCTCCTCGATAGAAGTTTGATATGAATGTTTCTTTCAACTTTTAAATAATTCTTTGAGTTTGTGGAGGTTGGAGAGAAAAGAAATATAATTGTATGTGTCTAAGCTTGGTACATAAGATACATAGTAGTCATCGGAGAATTTTGAAGTATTATCAATTCTTACCTATAGAAGATTATCTTTTGGAGTAAGAATAATACAAGAGAAACTAAATTCAAAACTATGTTTTATATAGAATTGGAATTGAACAATATTATTGAGTTAGATGTATGTATTTAAATTGATTTTAGATTGTATGATGTTAATTTGAATTATGTTTGTGATTGAATATTTTGTTTAAAGTGATTTAGAACATCATTTGGATTATTAGAGTTGAAGTTGTTATGTATAAGTTGATTTGAAAAAAAAATATTAAATTCCTCAAAATATTATTTCTGCATATATTGCTTAAGTTATTATATAAGTGCTTAACTGATACGTAAGTGGTGGACTATTAAGTGGTTAGTGCTTAAGTGATCAATTGTCACTTAAGTGATGAGTTATTCAATGGCTTTCTCCTCAAGCAATCAACCAACGATAAAGTAAGAGACAAATAAATTGGACTATTTAATGCGATGTATGATGAAATTATATGTATATACGTAATATGAGTATTGTACCGGATAGGTACCGGTTGACCTTAAATCACTGGGAACCTTGCTCCCAGATGCTTACCTGAGGAGTTATCGGCCAAGCCGATAACACTTCGGCTTGCTATTTAAGCCCACTAAATTTGTGGGTCCACTTTCGGTTACCATAACTGAATTCTAGTACTGGTCAACGATTACCATGATTCTCGCTTAATGGATAGTTCAGTTATTACTGACTCAGGTAATCAGTTATTTGTATTCTATTATAAATATAGAATTATGGAAGCCAGGTAAATCATTCATTCACCTCTCAATCTCATTTTATCCTGTCTTATACTCTTACTGATTTGAGCGTCGAAGTGTAATCACAGGTACTCCCACCATTCGGTCCTAGCTAATCAAGGAGAGTTAGGAAACTTGAAGCCTAGTAGGTCATCTCAGTGAGTACCCGATCCTTGTAAGTACAAGTATGTTTACGTTAGGTTGTATGCCTAAGATTGTGTGCTTGAGAATAAATATTGTAGGTAGTTACTGAAGTGAAGTAAAAGGATAATTTTAGAAAACAAGGAGTTTAATAGAGTTACAATTTTGCAAGCAATTTTGAATACAAGTAATTAGACGATGTAATATAGGAGTTAAATAATCTATATGTAAAGTGTCTGATCCTTAAGGATTTTCGAAATTGAAATTGATCACTTTATAGAATATATCATAACTTTTCATGAAAGGCTATGTCCAACTTATAATAATCTCGAAAAGTTAATTGTTATACTCAAAGGAAGTAATTTTGCTTTTTCTAACATAAAACAAGTGTGTGTTTTAAGGCTTTTTGGTTTGTAACGCATTGACCTTTGTATGTCTTTTCAAAAAATTATTTATTTCCTCTTTGAAGAATAAACATTCTTTTTTGCATTTGGAATATGTTTTCTATTAGTTGAGGTGCATGCATTGAGAAAGTTAACTTCTAAAAGATTATATCATCCTAAGATAATGTGCATAACTTTGGACGAACATCTCAATTGAGCATCTAATAGTCTTTTGAACAACTTTGAATGAATCTTGTATGTTTAATAGCCTTTTCAATATATATAGTGTAAACATTATGTTACAATTATAGGGCATCAAATCAATTAAACATTTATAAACATTAGAATTTAAAACTTATATTTAGTTGTTAATATCAAAACATGGGTATACAACTATGTTAGACTTTTAATAAAATCATTAGACAATCTTGTATTAACACATGGAGGTTCTATATATTGAGTTGTGATGAGTTGTTGGTATTAAGTTATGGAATTCAATGTGATATCCAACTTCTAATAATCTCAAATAACAGATTAAAATATCAAATACTATATATCATATTTATGAAAATTATGTTCATTAAGGTTTAAGTTTGAATTTATCATTAAGATATGTGAGAATATATTAGATTGACTTAAAGATATATCGCTTTGAAATTATGAGTCTATTTTGGCAGGTTTTTGTTACGAATTTAGGAAAGAAATCTTCATCAAAGTTGTAGCCATAGATTTTAGCTAACCAATTACGCTTATTTTATTCATAAATAGTTGGTTTAACAAAAGATATAATTTTTTTTAGTAATTAAAGGTTATTTTTTAGTAATTTTTTGAGATGCCCATGATACGAGTTCTTGAATTGTTTGCGAGTTATTTGTATGAGAAGTCTAAACTTTGACTTAACAGTATGAAATTTCAAGTTATACTTGGTCATTTGAGAAGTCTAATTAGAGACTTATCAGTGTAAATTTTTAAGTTATGTTTGGTCATTCGAGATATGCGATGCATTTATGTGTACATATTTCATTCATTCATACTTTCTTGGGAGTATATGTAATTTATGAAGGAGGGTCTTTATGATCTTCTACCTTGACCTTGACAATTTTAGAGGAGGAAACCTCACATTTGAGAGTTGAAATAAAAGGTCACTACAATCAGTTATACTATCTCAACAGATTCCTGTTAGACTCATTTTAATAAGAGAAAATTGTGAGGGTCTTTTGATCCGGTTCATATACTCTAAACTATTTACCTCAAGTTTAATTAGACTTACTTATTAAAAATTTAATAGATTTCAATGAAACTATTTTATGTAAAGTAAAATTTTTAAGAAGAATAATTTAAATATTTACTGTTTATTATATATATATATATATATATATTTAAAATAATGTTAAATATATTACAAAATTTAATAATAATAATTTAAAAATTATCACAAACTTATTTAATCTTTCAATTTATTAAAATAAGATATTAGTAACATATATCTAACGCTTACTTAGAGAATGTAATTAAATTTGAAAAAGATAAAATTAAGTACTATTTCTATTATTTTCATCTATTATTAATTTGAATAAAATATTTATTTCAAATTATTAGTTATTTTAAAATTTTAAAATAACACTAAATAAAGAAAGAAGATGTATGGAACTAAACAAATAAGCAACACAGAAAAGAAATGAAGAAATAAAAATAAAAATCTTAAATAATTTAATATAAAAATTATTTATTTTTATTTTAGATATTATAATTTTAAGCAAGAAATAGAAATAAAAAAAAATATATTATTGAACCTAGAATGAAATAATATAAAGTTTCAAGAAATAGATATCTAAAAGTATGCTGTGTTTTCTCTTACTATGTTCTGTAGAGATATTTATATGATGAAAATAGCACACACAATTTTATATATATATATATATATATTTATTATTATTATTATTTTTATTATTATTATTATTATTATTTCTATGTGAATTAAATAAAAAATTGTATTTTGTTTGCATATGCAAATTTTAAACCTTATCCATTTATCACAACAATCACACATCATATTATAATGATTACATAAATGAATAAAATCTCAACATTTTGTATTAGGAAAATGTGATTGAAAAAAAAAATATTTAATTTTTTTTATAAAAACAATGATAAATATTTTTAAACTAATAATAATATAATTAAGAAAACAAAATAATGATCTCATTTTTCATTGTCTTTAATTATTTTGTAAATTACATGGTAGAAAAGGATGTTATTAATTTAAGTTTATTATTTTTTAAGGAATTAGGGTTAGGTAATAGGATTTGAATAAATATAATAATTTTTTATGAATTTTTAAAAAATGTAGAAAATAATAATGAGAGTGGATTGAAAAATTGATTGGAAATGAGAGTGTGATGTGATGTCTTAAACTTACACCACAAGCCTTCCTCCATTGCGTGATTCGGTAAAAAGCTTCTGAAAAGAGGACAATGGGCCACTATCGTTGACTTATGTCAGCCCAATAATGCTTCCATCATTCAATTTCATCAAACTTTTTTATTTTTATTTATTTATTTATTTATTTATTATTATTATTATTATTATTATTATATAAAAATAATCATTCCAAGTGTTCCCATATGATTAATTCTCTGCTAAAATAATTTAAGATTTGTAAATGTATTTCATTACTCTATTTTTTATATGAATGTTAGAAACTACCAACCTTTATTTAAACTTTTAGAAGAATGAAAATAAAAATTAATTTTATATAGATTCAAACTCAAATTTATTAATTTTATCAAACTAAAAATAGGAAATCCAAATTTATAGAGTTTAAAATTAGATAAAATATATTATCGAATTTCCTATAAAAATAAAATTATTTATTTATGAAATATTTTTTACATATTCTTTTATAAAAAAAATTAATTATTTATTAAATATTTTTTAATTTTTAATTTTTATAAAAAAATTTCAATTATTTATAAAAAAAATTATAAATTTTTTATAAATTTTTTATTTATAAATTTATAATGGTGAAAAGTTTATAATAAATTTATAAAAAAATTATATTTTTTACTAAATTTAAATATTACTGTAACAATTTATTTTATGAAAAATATAATTTTTTTAATAATTTAAATCAAAATTAGTTTATTTTACAATATTTATTTAAATCTAATCTATTATTATTATGTTCAAATCAAAAACTTTTCCTTCTTTGATTTTATTTATAAAAAAAAGTGTGGTGATTTGACTTCAGCCACACACAAAAGAAAATGCATAACTCAATAATTTCTGCAAAATTCTTCATCTTTATATAATTGTGTTTGTTTTGTTCTTATTTTTAGGTTTTTGAATTCTGAGCATTGGAGGTTGGAGGGCTCAAAAACACATGCAAACCAACTAAGCAAAGACAGCTTCATTTTGTGACAGCTTTGTCTTCTTCTCAACTTTGTTTTCTACCTCTCTCACTCATCCTTCAACACATTCTTACTTATCTTCTACCACCTCATCTTTTAGGTTAAAAATACACAATTTTTTTACAAAATTACAACAATAGTCATAGAATTACCCTTCTTTTTTTCTTTTTTTGGTTCTTGTTAAAAGATTAAAAAATAGTCATTTGAGCAATTAGTTTTTATTAATGGTTTATTACAAACTTTAAAGGATGTGACTTTTTTGAAGAGTGAAAACGACTAAAACCAGAGACATTTATTAGGGCAAGAGGATTGCAGGGAAATTTCAGCTTTTGTCAATGTTTTTGAAGACAAGGTGGTTGAGAGATTTTATGTAATTTAGTTAAAAAGAAATGTTATAATAATACATTTAACCTATGATGCTAGTGTTTTCATTATGTTATAAAAAAAATTAATAATAATTTTTTTTAATGATATCTATCTTAACAATATCTTTTAACTATTATTAAATTATTTATGAATTTTTTAGATTATTATTAGACTATTTTACATAATTTATAATATATTTATATTGATTTTAAACTTTTCCTAAACTTTTAACTACTATTTCAGTTTACAAAATTCATTCCTCCAAATCATTATTATTTCTCCTAAACTAAACTCACAACTCACTTACAAATAAGTACTAATCCATCTTAACCTAATATTAAAAATGCCACAACAAACAACACTAACACTAAAAAAAAGTTATCTTGTTATGAAAGTTATTGTTGGAGATGAACTAAAAGCAAAACAAATTTCATCTATTAACTAATTGTCCTGATTAAGAAGTTAATTAATTTAATTGATATAAAAAAAGTAATATTTTTCACCAATTATAAAAAATTAAGGGTATCTTATAAAAAAATAAGTAGTAGAATGATTCATATAAAAAAAATGCTACTTCTAATTATAGAATATATAATTACTAAAAATATATATAATTACTCATTTTTATTAAATATATTTTTGAAACACTATTAAAATTCATTACAATTATTATTATTAAAAATACCCATTTTGAAAAAATACATTAAAATACATGTAATATGTTTTGTTGCACCGTTTTGTATGCTTTTCGTGAGAAAATGGACTAGAATATAATAAGTAACAATAATAGATACGTAAGATTTAAGGGTTTTTTATGGGTTTTTTATGTACTCCACCATACATCATGCTTCTTTTAAAAACCAAAACAAAAAGTTCTTTATGAAGTTCACAAAATGATTCCAATAGTTTCCACTTTACGCTTATCCTTTTTTGTAGACAAGTTGTTGGTGGAGAGTTTCTTTAAGAATATAAAACGAAACAATTTATTAATTTCAGAATGAGTCAACTGAACAAGAAAAAAAGCATAGCTGAATCAATTTTCTATTGAAGCTAAATCAACATGAATACTTTGCTTTGGATCCATTCAGCTGGTGTTGCAAGCAACTTTGCAAACCTGATTTAAAGTACCACAAGGATATAATATAAGTAATTTAATATCTTCACAGTTCCTTAATTCTATAGTGCATTTATTCAATGCAAGATTATCATATTCTACAAGATACTTCAGTCTTATCTCTTCAATATAATTTTTTTCTACATGATGGACACATGAAACTTGAAGTAAAATATGACACATGCAGCAGGGTATACTCACACTCATTCAAAATTCCAATTTTCAGAAAAGTATAACATGAATCAGAATATGTATAACCCCAAGAAAGAATGGAATTAAAATAATAAAAAATTAGTAAATTAACAAATTATCTCTTGGTATCATCATCCGTGAAGTCTATCTATTCTCTCATGTATATATAAAAGCCTTCCCTAAAGAACCTTCTTCATATTGGCCAATGCTAACCTCTTCAATTATACAAGGGGAAAGAAAACTGAGTCAATAAAACACAACCACCTCTCTTCTAATAACTGGAAGAAAGGAGAATTAGAAAGATCAAAAGAATGGCAGTGGTAGTGTATCTCCTGGCAGTAGGTGATAACAAGAGCAGCAATTCCTTCACTCCCTTCTGAGCTTACTTTGCTTTTATATTATGCCCGCAAATTCTATTCATCATCTGATTCCAGAGTTGGGGTCTTAGAGCAGGTCTCTTTTTGATGGAGTTCCAACATTTTCTTTTCTGGATTACAGAGGCCTGTAGGTGAACAACAGATCATTAGGATAAAATATTCTATTTTGGGGTGTGAATATATACATATATATATATATGGACGCACAGACATATAACAAGAAATTAAATGCTGACTACAAACGTATAAAAGATCCTCTAAAACTATTTAATCATATAAAAGAACCTCGCTAGCATCAGATTCCCAATTTACGGATTAATTCATGCCTCAAATACGGGTAAGATCATTCTTAATATTTTGTATGAACATATTTGATTATTTATTTTGATGCTACAAACTTTAGCAGGCCATCCCTTTAAAATGTCTTTTTAAAAAATATTGTCCTTTGAAGAGATGATCTTTTGAGGAAGAGGGGAGGGAAGAGAAAATTTTCATTTTAACTAAACATCCCTAACTCGAAATTATATTAGAATGAAGAAAATAAAATGGCAGATTATGATGAAGACTTCCAATGGTCCTTTAACATCCCTTAATTAATTTTTATAAACGTTCTCTTAATTTAGAAATTAAAAAATATTCCTTCCCTTTTCCCATCCAAACTCCTCCATCAATTGTTGGACAGAAAAGATACAAGACAACATTGAATAGCTCGAAACAATTTTCACCATGAGGTAGCCCATGATACAACCTTTTTTTTGGGATCCGCCAATTCATGAATTTCATATATTTTTAAGGTTTTCCAAGAAAATTCTGTCTTACAAAGCCCCAAATACTGATGCTGTAACATCATGGTGCAAAGAGAAACACCAACCTGAACACTTTGGAATATCCCACACAGCAATAGATGTAGCTGTACAGTCGGTAGCACAAAGTTCATGATTATTCTCATGGTTGACGTTCATAGCTAGCATCCAAGCTCCAATAGTAACATCCTCATTGCTGAACATCCGGAAACTGTGAAACAATGCAAAAGCATTATATTGACATGGGAAAGAGGGTAGGTATTGAACAAGGTCCATATCATCATGTTTAACCATTGTAACCTCCAGCCCTTTAGATTAAGAGGAAATTTAAGACCTCAACCTCCAAAGTATGTTTAGATAACAAAAAGAGCATAGCTCCCAATCCATTTGCACCGGTGAGACAACTAACAAGACTAGGCAAGATTAGGGCAATATCTCAACTATTTTTTTTATTGAGTTAAGAAACAGAAATTTTCCAATCCAAGCACACAAATCTCTCATGGTATTGTGTTTTCCTTATGCATTGCATACCTGCTTACAAATGGATCAGCCTAAAAAACATAAGTTCGACATCTAAACATCAACGAGTGTATCAAAGTATTACTTGCTACAGTTCCCAACCGATTACATTACATGAGAGATTGGCCATGCAAGTTCTGGAGGAAAGAAAACTTGCCTGTCATTCCTAAGAGCAACCAAGCTTGTGACAACATCAGCAGAAAGAACATATATAGGACCATAAGCGTGAAGAAAATACTCCTTTCCAAGCAAATTTGATAATGGCTCATACCTACAAGATTTTATCAGGATGAGTACTGCATAAGAAAAAGTAGGTAAAATGCTGGTTATACGTTGAGGCCATAAATGTAGCACTAGCGCTGAGGCTAGATAAAACACTACATTAGCATTTTCAACCCAAAAAGATACGGGTGATGAATAGTGATAATTGGGACAAAAAGAAAGGGGCGAGGAAGTGTCACATTAAAAGGTGTGAAGTAGTTCTTGTGCTTTATACCTTGGGGATCAAGTTTACATCCAACAAGCAAGCCTTATCCCATTACGTGGGATTAAGTACAGAAGAGGTCATTCCCCAACAACAGGCTCTATCATAAACCATAAAAGAGTGATTCATTGAGCAAATATTTTATTTTAATTGAGTAGATATATTAAGTATATTATATGTAGTTTGAAGGAAGATATTTTTTATCTTTTGGTGAATATTACTATTTAAGAAGTTTTATCTGTTATCAAATGAAAATTGAAATGAAAACAAATATTAGTTGAATTCCACAATGATTTTAATAACATCCCGTGATTTAAACAAGTTATATATTTATTTTGATTCAAACACCATGAACCAACATACTTCAAGTTTTGAATGAAAGTATATGCATTTCATCTTGTTAAGAACCTATGGCCTCATTCTCCAACCTGGTTCTTTGAACCCCGCACCCCCAACAAAAGGAAAGCATGAGAAAAAAGAAAAACTACGAACGAAATTGTTAAAAACTGCTGCTTTTGAAAAGGTTCATACAGACGCAGATGCTTAAAACAAAGGTTATCAAATCACAATTAAAATCATGAATGTCCAAACTAATCATGAATCATAAAGTATCACAATGTAAGATCCAAAGACACGATGGGAAATAACTTAAATTTTATGCTAGAAATAGAAAAAACAAGACATGTCTCACAAAACAAAATCATAAGTCATAATCTAAATGCTTGAAGCTTCTATCTATTTCAAAAGATTACAAAAAGTAAAGGATCAGCCAAATAGGGTACATAAAACGGATGATGATGTGAAACCTATTTCAAAAGAATGAAACAGAGCAACAAAATAATCAAATAGGGAGCTTTCAGTAGTGCTTCTTCAGTTCCTTTTGTTTATTAATTTAAACATATCTACCTTTTCAATTTAATTCACAGAAATGGTGAAAACACAAAAAGTAAAAATAACAAATTACTGAATTGTGTGGTTTGTATTTACGATATGAAAGTGCATTGCTTTATTCATGTCTCTAACTGATACGCCCCAAAGGTTAAATGGTCTAAGGAGATGCTGATAGAGGAAGGAATCACAAGCCCAAAACCATGGTTGATGTATGTGCGTAAAGAAAGAAAGAAATGAAAAATGAGAAAGGGGGAGATTCTGAGGTGACAAGTTAGTTAGAGGAGAGCGAGAAAGTTTTCTATTATAGAGGATGTGTGAATGATGGGTGGGACACTTTTTGTACAATTTTAGCTTTTGCTACTTGTATAGAGAGCCATTAGGTTTCTCCTTCGGAGCTTGCTCGAGGACAGAAGGAAGAGACCCTTCCTATGTATTTCATTTTCCTAAGTTTATACTCAGTTTTTCTACTGTCATCTTTCTGTTTGCCTATATTTTTTTTCTTTGGTTGTTGGGTTTGCAACACAAACAGTTCAGATTCATTTGCAATTCATTACATGATACATGTTGCTAGCCAGCCAAATTGTAGGATAAAAACTAAAATCTACTTGCAAACTTATTTTCTCACATTCACTCTCTAGCGTAGTAGTTGTTCATATGTAAATCTAACAACTAAATATAATTAATAATTTATATTTCTTTCTCAGGCAAATAGCATCATCAAGTAAAGACATCAAAATCGACATATTACTCTTATTCCATCATCTGAGCAATTTATTAATGCCATATTTATTTTTATTTCTCCTGAGTAAAATTGTGGCATGCTGAAAGTGTGGAATTGAGAAAATTAATCTACACAGAATCAAACAAAACCTTGGAGATAAACTAAACTCATCAAAACAAAACTAACCATTTGAGTTTTGGATCAGTGAAAACAGGTCCTTTTTTCATACATCCTATGTATGTCTGAGGATGAGAACGCTCTTTGGCCAATAGTAATGATAGACGATCTGACAGTTAATTAAAAATATGTGCATAAATCTTATTAGAATTGTAAAATGTCATCACAAAGGAAGTTCTTCAATGTATTTATCACAATAAGCATTAAAAGATAAAGTCACCTGGCCTTAAATATATGTCATCATCAGCTTTGACGTAAAATTCAGCATTAAAAAGAGCATAAGCAGCTTTGAAGAAAGCTAACCTGTGGTGAATGAATATACTCAATTTAGCAACACACTACAGATAAAATGCAGAAATTTAGTCATTCTCAGCACACACGTTTTGTATGGGAGCTTACTGTACTCCTCTTGGATATCCAACAAAACGAAATCATCATATTCTGCTATTTCCTTCTGAAGTGCAGACATCTTTGCTCTGTCACTTGTTCTACCAATGATAAACCTAAAAGCCAATCCAGTGGCTTCTTCCAAGCTGCAAGCAACAGTCAATAATTAAAAATGACAGTAGCAACTTGTACCATTCTCAAACCCAGCTTCCCTCAAAATATCCAACCCCCCAACAAAATACAATCACCTAACTTACATAAATTCAAACACTGCAACCTACATTAGATATTGAGCCGAATCTAAAACCAAGCCAGATAAACATACAAACGAGAACCTAGAATGATTCTTGAATCAAACTCTCATGTAAGCTACATCCAATTCATACCAAAGAAGTGGAACATTCAGAAACAGTTCTACAAATAAGCTTTGCAAATCAGTAATGCTACTCACACAACAAAATACAGATAATCTTCACTGCCATCCATTTTCCCTTTCCTTATCGCCCTCTCCATTATTATACATTAATATTAATGTTGTAAAACAAAATATTAATGATGAGTTTCACTCCGAAAAGGTTCATAGTTCAAGTAAATTTCCCAAACTATAGCTGTGTACAAATAATTAAAACAAGACTTAAACATATTAAAAATCCCTAAAACATGACCTTTTTTACTCCCTATAAAAATTTTAATTTTTAATTCTTAAAATTTATAAAATTCACATGCCTCTAGTCCTTGCTGAAGGACCAAAACCACATCATTTTTGTTAATGTAAAACTAAAACGAATAAAAAAATGTATATGAACGAAAACAAAAAATATATCTTAAACCATTAAACACACACACACACACACATATATATATATATATATATTTAGAATATCATATTTTTTGAAGAAAAATACTTCTCTTTTGGATTTCTACATTTAAGAAGAAGAAATAATTGTAATTGTTTGAAGTTTTTAAAAACAATGTGTTGTTTGATGGTCGTCCTTAAGAAAGCAAAAATGTCACCCCACTCCTAGTCCAAATACAAATGAAATGTGTGATAGTCTTCACATTTCTGAATTCTTAACATTTGAGGCCACTAAACAATTTCCTTAAAGAAAATTAGTAAGATCATCGTGTAAAAAACGTTGTTCTCTCACGTCAAAACTAAAGAAAAACAAATAAAACAAACCACAGGCAAAACCATTCACTTTTCTCAAAACCCTATGATAAAAATAAAAGACTTACATGCAATTTTAGTCCCCCTTATTTTTATTTGTATCATTTTGGTCCTCATACTTCTAATTGAGTGACTTTGCACAAAATTTGCTATCTTCAACCACCTCCTACTTAATTAACATACCGATACAAGTAACAAATCTTTCTTTTCTCTATAAAACTATTCAAACCATGGGTGAATACAATGCGCACAAGGGAGGTGAATAACTCAAAGATGTCATTGTTAGCAAATTTCGTTACTGTTTAGACGTGAGACTAATGGAGTTACCCAACTTTAACCTATGAAAAGATTCTAACCCTGAAATCGCTCAATTAAGCATACATTAACCAAATTTGCATAAGTGCAAAAGTAAGAGCAACAAAACTGCAACAACAACAGCAACAAAGCCTTACCTCATTAGCTGAGATCGCCTACATGAATCATACTATACTATTTTGTCATAGTCAAAAAGCAAAGCTTGAGGACTAAAACAGCATTTAAGCTAAAAAAACACAATTCGGGAGGACTTAGAAGAGATAAAGCGAATACCGTTGAAGGCCTTGGCGATCAGAGGGAAACCACGTCTTCCTCAACGCCTGTCTCCTCCCAGCGGATCCAAACCCCGTTTGAATGCCCACAAACCCCATAACCTTGTGCCTCTCTCCATCGCCAACACCGGCAGCGGCGTTGGAGTTGCCAGAGTGTTCCCAGACGACGCGCACCGATCGGGGGTGCGCGCTGACGCAGCGGTTGTGGCGAATCTGGGAGAGGAAGGATACGATGGAGAAGAGGAGGAGGAGGAGAAGGGCGGAGAGGAGGAAGAGGTAGAGGACGGATCTGCGCGTGGCGAAGGGCGAGGAATGGCGCGCGTACGGGAGGGCGTAGGACTTGGGGGAAGAAGGCATGGCTCAGCGAATGGAGCAGCCCAGGGCAGTGGTGAAGGTGAAGGCGTAGGTGGAAGAGGGTACGTTCATGGCACACAAAAATTAATGAAGTTAGGAGTTGTTAGGGACTAGACACTAGAGACTAAGGAGAATAGCATAGAGTGAGTATATATATATATACATATATATATATATATATATATTTATGGAAACCTTTCATTTTTAAATATTTAGATAATATTTATATTTTTTTTTCTAGAATATAATTATTTTTATTTTTGCTTTCTATTAAAATTTTTGTTTGATTTTTTTTTTATTACAAGAAAAAATATTCTTTAAATTACAAGAAAAAATTTTAGTGTATCAGAATAAAAAAAAATCTTGATTAGATAGCAGGAGTTGATTTAAAGTTTGGAAATATTTAAGAAGCATGAGAATTTTGGAATAAAATTAGGTTAAAGTCAACCATTAGAATGTGGCTGATGATGATTTAAACACTGTAATCAAACTTTGGAAAGTTCAAACAGAGGAAAGAGATGATCTTGCTCACAATTTGGTACCTGTTTTATCCAAAAACATTCAAAACAATCTAATTAAAAAAAAAATACATAGTTGTGGTTGAAAATGCAAGAGTTAAAACCTATAAAATTTATTATACATTAAAAAAAACTATAATATTTATGAACATTCTTCTACCAAAGTTGGAGGGAGACCTTAAAGTTGCCTAATAATTTTATTATACATAAAAAAACTATAAAATTTATGAATATTCTTCTATTAATATAAGAGATAAATATTTCATATTATACACGTTATTATGAGTAAATATTTCATATTTTACATTTTTTAACTATAATTAGTGAATTGTAAAATAGATTTATGAATATTGTTTAGGTATGTCAATACTTTAAAAATTATTATTTATGTTTATGTTATAAATATTATTGATAGTTTATAAAAATTAAGAAACAATGAATTTTATTTTTTTAAGATTAAAAAGATGAAATTTTTTTTTTTAATTTCTCAACTAATGACTAAATCGAAATTAACAATATTCAAATTAAATTGGATTGAATTTTTAGATAAAACAAAAATATAAATTCAATTAAGCTCAATAAAATTTAATTGAGTTAAATAAAAAATTAGATTAAACCTAAGCCCTAATCAAGAGGTTGTGTCTTAAATTTATGATAAAAGAGAAGAAACAGAGTAAAAAGTGTACTTGTTTATTTGAGGAGAAAATGACATGAAAAAGAAAGAAAAATTGTTATTTATAAGAATAATGAATAACTAAATAAATTAAATTAAGTAGTTGTACAATTACAAAATTATTTATATATTTACTTTGGAGAAAGATGAGAGGGCTAATTTTGAAGAATATCACTCTCCTTTTGACTTTTAATTAGAAAATAAAATACGTAGAACCCACTGAAAAATAATGCATTTCTTTATTATTTTTATTATTCAACTAGAGAAATACTTTTTTAATATTTTTTTCTATATATAAATTATTTTTCCTTTAAAGTGTGCGCTTTATTTCATCTATAAGATTGTATTTATAAGAAAAGTAGAAAAAGAATGAAATATTTTTTTTTGTCATTTAATATATGAATAGAAAAAACAAAATAAAAAAGCAAAGTTTTTTTATTGAAAAGAAAGAAGTGAAAAGTAAAAAAACCAAAGAAAGAATGTTTTAAGACATATCGAAGAATCTCATATTAAAGAAGTTTTTTTCATAACTGATTATAGGTACTTTTTTATTTTATTTTTTATTTTTTTCTAAATAATAATAATAATATAAATAAATAATAATATTTGTAAGAATTAATTTGGGTAAATTTTCAGTATTCCATTTTTTTTAGGATTTGAAAAGAGTTACTGATTTGGGGTTCCTTGAATTTGTGTGATGTTTTAGGTTTAAATTTGTTTTATGTAAAGGGAATTTTATGGTAATGGGTTGGATTTGTGGTGTAGGCACTCATAAAGCATGTTGAAGCATTTGAGAGTTTGGTCAAGGAGAGAACTGCAATCTGTTTGTAGGAGACGATGAGGTAAGGGAAGCTAGTATTAGGTTAAGTTTTAAATTGTAGAGAAATCTGATTTTGAACCTGTTATAGACTAATATATCTTGAACTGTGATTGAATCTGTGTGTTAAATGGTTGAAGAATCTGCACTGTGAATTGCTATCATGATTTGTGAAATTGATAAATTAGACTGTAATGATTTGAGTACTGTGTCCATTTTTAGTGGTATACTTGTTTATTACAAATTGAGTTTACTTGAATTTTGAATTTTAAGAATCTGGTTCCAGATTGTATGAAAATGTGCAAATTTGAGAGTGGTGTGGAACTTGTGATTTGGCAATACTGAAATTTCGTACTTCTTATATTGAAACTTATGCTAAAATTGTGTTTATTGATGTGTTTGAAATGAAAGGTGGTATAACTTTCAATTGAGTAGAACCTTCTTAAACTTATGAATATGATTTGAGTTGACTTGGTGATGTGGTAAACTGGAGCTGGGTAATTGAAATTTTGAGAAGAATTTACTTTGAATTAGTGACCAATAATTTATGAAAACATGCTTAAATTAATGTGATGTGACTAGGCTCATGACATGAATTTTATTTGAATCCTTGAACAAAATCTGATAATCCGATATAGAGCAAATTGACTGATGTGGGATGAATTTTGTTTGAGTTAAGCTAAATTGAATTATTGTTTCAGTTGTGAAATTTTGTAGGATTTTGAACTACCTGACCCATCAATTTTTCTTGAGAAGAACATGAGATAAGATTATTTAGCATGTTTAGATGTATCAAATTTATGAATTAGGTCCAGTAAATCAAAATGACTTTTCTGCAGAATTTCTAAATAGAGCAATTGGAGCTTGACCTAGATCTGGGAAATAGAAAAAAGAAGAAGGATATATGAACAATCACACACATACAAAGGAAGCTACTCTTAAATTAAGTTCAATAGGATTAGGGGAACATAGATTAGGAACTAAGTAGATGACATGTTTCTAGATTACTACCCTGACTAAGAGTGGAATGTTGGGTGTGTTAAATGAATGTGAAATTTGTTCTATTTGGATTGAATACTGTGATTTATGAATCTGTTAAATTGAACTGTTATAATTTGAGTAATTGACCATGTGCTTGGTTGTTGTTCTGATTGAGTGTGCTTATGTTGCAATAATGAAGTGAATCCGAGATGTTGGGAATTACTTTAAATGCATTGTTCATGTAACTTGATTGGAAATCTAGTGGTATTTGATGAAATTGTTATGTAGAATAATATGTTCAATGGCCATTGTGATAGTGGGATTTTGAATTGCTATAATTCCTTGTTTAGTTGTCTGAGTATGCTTAAACTACAAAGTAGTACAATTTGAGCTGAATGATGAGTGGAAATGTGTGATTGAGAATGATGAATATAAAATGGGCAAGAGGCCTTGTAGTTCCTATTGAGAAGAAAGTTAATGTGTGAATGAAATGTGGCATGTAATGGAGGTCTCATCAGTTACTTAGATGAGGAAGCGAGATCAGGCTACCCTGTTTTAATTTTCTTGCCCATATGCTTGCTATGAATAAGGCGACTTCTGAAGCTTTAGTATTAAACAAGGTCAATGACGTGGTTGTTATACCATCAGATGAAGCTATTGTGAAAAAAGTGTGCTATTTTTCTATCTATCTCCTTTCTGAACTTTTTATGTGATTTTTTTTTTTGTGTGATTAAATATCATGTTGTCACGATGAGTGAAATGCTCTTGGGGGAAGTTGATGAAGATTTCACTTATACTATCACTAGGGTGGGTTGAATCATCATCTTTTGATATGTGTAGGGAGATCACCCTAGATGTGCGATTACAAAATGGATGGTTTCGGATTGAGAGTACTCTTGGGGATCCCTTAGGGATTGTATGCTTTTGTGACCCGGTAACCAGAAAACACGATCAGGTGTTAGCCCTTGAGATTAAGAATTTCATATAATTTTCTAGAAGTTTATCTTGAATATTAGATGTATGTGACTGTGAATGTGATAACTGCAATTGAATGGATCTGAATATGATTATAATAATTGAATGTGATTATTACATGTGGTGACTAACTATTGCCTTGATTGTGGAACTGTTGGATTTTTTTGAGTATATCATGTTTTGACACAGGATTGCAATATAGGTAAGACTAAGCAATAACCACTAGCTTGAAGGAAGAAAACTCTATTTTGTATTCTTGTTTGTAAATAAATTCTAGGTAGATTTTGTGAATTGTATAATTGAGATATTGACTTTGTTTCCATGTAATAGTTTTAACTATTTTTGCAAGTATACAATGAGTTTATCTATTCTGAAATTTGTGATATCTTTTTGAAATTTAATTTGATTATTATTCCATTTAGATACGAAATAAATAATTTTGGATTCATTATAATAGAAAACTTGACCCAAAATCCATTAAGTGTATCTTTGTCACCTATTCTCCTCACCAAAAAAGGTATAAATGTTATTCCCTCGCTACAAGAAAATTTTACCACACTATGGGTGTGTCATTTTTTAGAATCGACCATATTACCTCAAATGCAGATCTAACCATTACTACACTTGAATAAAAAGAAATTGTAGAGTAAACTGAATAGGAAAATGCAATAAAAACCACATTGAAAGCTATTGAAATTGCACTAGTTGAAATAATAAAGAGAACTCCACCTCAACAAAATGAAAGTACTATTGCACAAGAAGAAATTAGACAATATACTTCAAAAAAAAAAGAGGAAAGAAGTAGAGACAAACACTAGTCAAAGACAAAGTCATGAATCCAACCAAACTTTAGAAAATGAAGTTCCTTCAAGTCATATTGCTCCTAAATTTGAACCTACTAATGAGACAGACATTCTTATTGCATTAACGAAATGGGTGAGAACTTGCACTCGATACCCTATTGAGAAGTATGTTTCCTATGAAAAGTTGTCACAGGGGTATAGAAATTTTGTGATAGCCTTTGACAACATCCATATTCCAAGGAATATTCAAGAACTTCTCCATTAACATGAGTGGGAAACAACTATAAAGGAGGAAGTTCGGGTCCAAGTTAAAAATGACACATGGGAGATCACTACCTTGCTAGAAGGGAAAAAACCAATAAGATGTTAGCGTATATCTTCCATTAAATAAAACTCTTATGGTAACATAAATTTGTACAAAGCTTGACTAGTGGCAAAGAGATTTATCTAATCATATGGTGTAGATTATGAACAAATATTTGCCCTAATTGTAAAATTAAATTGAGTTCATAATTAGATATAAAGAAAGTCTTCCTAAATGGTGAGTTAGAAGAGGAAGTTTACATGCAAATTCCTCTAGGACTTGAATCATCAAGCACCTTAAACACTCTTAATAGGTTCACTCAATGTCAGTCAAATCATACTTTTTTTGTTAAACAATCCTTAAATAGGAAGGTAATTTTATTCATTGTCTATGTTGATGATATTTTTATAATAAAAGATAATTATGACAAATCAAACAACTAAAGGATCTCTTGGTCAAGGAATTTGAAGTTAAAAACTTGGGAGATCAAGTATCTTTTAGGGATGGAAGTTGCTCAAACAAAGAATGATATTTATGTATCTCAAAGAAAATATATTTTGGATCTCCTTCAAGAAATCAGAATGCTTGGTTATAAGGCAACTAATACTTCTATTGAACTAGTCAAAAGAAGCAATTATGAGGAAGAAAGTCCATCAACTAACAAAAATAGATAGCAAACTAGTTGGAAAGTTAATCTATCGTACCCATACTATGCCTAACATCAGATTTATTGTAAGATTAACTAGCTTCTACATGTCAAATCCTACTAAGAGAGTCATGGCACAAGGTATTTGTGAAGGGATTTGGCTTAAAAGATTGTTGGAGAAATTAAAATATTTATAAACTATATAATGAAGATAGTGTGACAAGAAAGCTACCATAATTATTGGAAGGAACCCTATCCATCATGATAGAACTAAGCATGAGGAGATTGATTTACACTTCCTTAAAGAAAAAATTAACAATAAAATGACAAGTGTGGAACATATAGCATCAAGCAAGAAAATAGTAAACTTTCTAACTAAAGTTCCACCAAGGAGTATGTATGATATTAGATTCAATCTAGGTATGATAAATATCTACCAATGAGGGGAAGTATTGAAGATTGACCAAATCAATTAGAATCATAGCCTAAATGATTCTGATTGGACTCAAGATTATATCAAAATTAATTGTAATTAGAAACTATATTATTTTTTGTTTTAATTGTATCATTTATAAGAAAAATATTCTCGTGATTTTTAACACTAGATTAGTGTATAATTTTATTTTTCTTTTCCTATTTATACCTCTTATTATATCAAAATTAATTGTAATTAGAAACTATATTATTTCTTATTTTAATTGTATCATTTATAGGAAAAATATTCTCCTGATTTTTAATACTAGATTAGTGTACAATTTTTTTTTCCTATTTATACCTCTTATTACATAAATCATGCTTAAGGGTTATTTTTGTATTATAAATAAATCTTTTCTTATATTATACATACTTAAGATATATAAAATTATTTATTTTGTGGGAGATTAAGTATTTTGAGAGTTTGATACTCTTAGTCTAAGTTTTTATCTTGAAGAGTTTTTTCAAGTGATGAATCAATAATGAATTTATCCTTAATGTTTTATAAGATAGTGTATTCTTAAACTTTCTTATCTTATCCATTTGTATTTTCTTTTTCGATTTACCTTTTTCTACTTTATTTTTTATTTTTTATATATAGTTGAGATATTCATGATGATATTAATTAAGTTTTTTGACTGAAATCTTTTAAAAAATTAATAGATGCTTAAAATTTTAATAAAGATCTTCTCATTTTTATCATAAATAATACACTATATAATTAATTACATAAGTGAAAAAATGAAATAAATAAGATTTAAAATATATATTACATAAATTTACAATAAATTCATGAATTTGAAAAATAAATTATGAATATGACGAACAAAATAACTTATTACATAAATAATACGACCAATTAAATTTATTATAAAATTAATTCTTTAATTCTTTCTCACTAATCAAGATACACATAGAAGAAAAATTATAAAAATTTTCAAATATTCTAAAATATTGAAAGGTTATATGTGATTAAAAAGAAAAATTATATTTACGAGATCAAACCAATAAATAACTTTTTTTTCAAGAATAATTTTTCAAAAAAAGAATTAATTTAAGAGAACTGCTTTTTCATATTTAATTTTTTTATTTTACTTTTATATACTTGTTAAGAAATATTTAGGGTAGATTTTTGTGTCCCATTAATAGAGATTATATAGGTTTAAGATGAAATATCTCAAGTCAAATTCATAGATAGGACGTCTAAATGATTTTTTTTTTTTTTTTTTCATCTTAGGATCTTTGATACAATCTAATATGAATATAATAATTTAATATAATCTTACAATTAATAAAAAATTATTTAAAGTTTTTAAAAATAATTTCCCTCCTATAAATACCTATAGAAAAAAAAATTGGTTACATATTTATCCAAGAAATACGTTATGTGAAAGTGTTATTACCTGGTCTTTTAAACCTTCAGAAGGGTAACGAAATGCAGGCTTGTGGGACAACTGCTTGCTCATTCAAAGAATAAACTTTTTTAATCATTCAAACCATAACTCTCATATAATTTATGATGCAATATTTGGATAAAAATTAGGAATGTGTTTTTCAAAATTCTACAGTAATTTTCTGTATTTTATGGCATAAAAAAAAACATTTTAAAAATAAAAGTACATGTTAAATTTTAGAAAAATCAAATATTTGCAGTTGAATAATCTTATAATGAACATTTCTATATAACATATCTTATTAAATTTTGAAAGTTTAATGAGAATTTTTAATTTAATATTTAAACACCAAAATTTAATATATAAAAATATTTATTAAATACAGCAAATACTTTATTGAACTTATGATTTAAGTCTAAAATTTTATGTAAACTAATCTAATACCCTATTTAGTCTAATGGCTCTATTATATAAATTTAAAAATAATATGTAGATACACTAATTTAATTTCCATCTATATAAGGTTAATTTAGTGGTAAAAATGGAATAAAATAAAAAAATAGGTTGTGAATTTAAACTCTTCATTATAAAAATTAAAATATATTAATTAATATTAATATATAAAAAATATCATTTTAATTTTTTTAAATATATTTATTACATCTTAAACATTTTATATAAATAATAAATTTATTTTTTCATTATTTATGTATTTTTTATATTAATTAATAACCATAAGAGAAAATGCATAAAAGTGAATTTTGTAAAATTAGACTAAATTAAAAAATTTGTATATAAACCTTATGACAGAGTCTAAGTTTACCCAGTATTATTCAACTTTTGCAACTAAATGCTTTTCTTATTCCATGCTTTAAAATACAAAGTTCATAACTCTACAAAGGAAACATTGTTTCTCTCTCTCCCTCTCTCTCTCTCACGCACACACATAATTGCATTTTCAAATTGGTTTCGGAAAAGTGATTTTCTTCTTCATGTACGGTTTCGGCTGTAGTTATAGTTCAATTTCATTTTATGCAGAAATGTACAAAGGAGATGAGATTTGGTTCTTACATTTGTTATGATTGTAATTCGTCGTCATTTCATATATTTAATTGTTGCATATACGATATACCTTTTTTTTTTTTTTTTTTTTTTTTTTTTTGCACAATTGAAGAGTGAGAGCTGCGGAATTTTATTTTACACTGTTTAGTAAAGAAACAAGCTAGGTTGACTTTTCATGAAGAAAGAGACAACTTGACTTTGGATTTTGGTGTTTCGTGTTGGTTAGAGTAACTAATGTATAATATTACTTCTTTGGGGTTGAATGTTGTTCGATATTCTTTGATAGGAGTGTTTGTATGCAAATGATATTTCTTTAATTGCATAATATCAGTAGCAGAAGTTCTGCAACTGCTGCTAAAAATTCAACAAGATTTTTGTTTTCTGAGGACCCCTTTAAGGCGGTTGTGAGATTTTGAGAGATTTCAAGAGGATTCTCAATTATCTATTTCAATTTGCAGCACTAGGTTTGATCAATTGGATCAATTGGAGCAGGAGGGTTACTCTGATGACTTGTTGCTTTCATCTTTTCAGTAAGACAGGATCTTCCTCAGTCACACGATTGACTGGAGTTGATATAGGTATACTTTAATATATCATGTAGTCTTCCATGGATGAGCTTCTTTTTGTGAAATTATTAATTCAATTGAATTGTTCCAAAACTTGGTCCTTGTTGACGTTTCCATAAACAACAAAACCTAATATCCAGTTTTAGGGTCACTCTCATGATTCTTTTTTTATTAGTTGAATACTGGTTTTTGAAGAAGGGTTTGGGTAGGTGAGACCGTTACAATAGTCTAGGATGGCATGTTTATATTCTCAGAAGCATGAGCCAAGTTTTTTATATGCTATGGTTTTATAAGCAGATATGTACAAAACATTGATATGATCAAAATGTTCCATGTTTTGACCAAGTTACTATGTATATGCTGCAACAGATGTTTCAGAAATTCAGAATGTCAGTATCTACACTTACAGGGAATTACGAAGTGCCACTGAAGGTTTTAGTTCTGCAAACAAGATAGGGCAGGGAGGTTTTGGAGCAGTCTATAAGGTGATTGCTGCAGTATGGTATCATCTATAATTTTGAAGAGTTCTTATACCTACTGAGGCTCTGATTGGTTAAATTCTCAATTAGCTCTTGAAGGAAATGAAACTAAGGTAAAATGAATTGAGTTTCTTCTAGGATCTGACAAACTTATTCACTTAACTTTTATAGTTTATGGGGAAACTCAATGCATTTTACCTTCTTACTTTCTTTTTTTATAAGTACTTATGTAGAAGTTTATCATGAGCCTAAATGTATTACGCTTCTTTCTATACATTTCTATTTCAGTAACTGATAAATTTCTCCATTGTACAGGGAAAGCTGAGAAATGGTTCTCTGGTAGCTATAAAGGTTTTATCAGCTGAATCAAGACAAGGGGTCCGGGAGTTTTTGACAGAAATCAAGGTGATCTCTAGTATAGAGCACGAGAATCTAGTTAAGTTGCATGGATGTTGTGTGGAAGGCGATCACAGGATTTTGGTATATGGCTATCTTGAGAATAACAGCCTAGCACAAACACTTATTGGTAATTGAATTGTTGTCATGTGGTATGAGTATGAGTTGTTAAAAGAACTATCTTATTAATGAATTAATCCTCGAGTGTTTACAGGTGCAGGCCACAGTAGCATCCAATTCAGTTGGCCTACAAGGAGGAATATTTGTGTAGGTGTTGCCCGGGGCCTTACATTCCTTCATGAAGAGGTTCGGCCACACATTATCCATAGAGACATAAAAGCAAGCAATGTACTACTTGACAAAGACCTCCAGCCAAAAATTTCAGATTTTGGCCTTGCTAAGCTTATTCCACCAAACCTGACCCATATCAGTACACGTGTTGCTGGAACAGCGTAAGCTCACTATTTTTTCTTCAATTGCTGCAGTGTTTTAAATTAGTTTATATTGGGAAATTTCAGATTTTGGAATTTTCAGGTTTATTAGCAATTTTTCCCCATTTTGTTCTTATCATTCTCCTGTTTTGGTATTGTAGTGGTTATCTAGCTCCTGAATATGCAATCCGAAATCAAGTGACTAGAAAATCAGATGTCTATAGCTTTGGAGTTCTACTATTAGAAATTATTAGTGGGAGACCTAACACAAATAGACGTTTACCTGTTGAAGACCAGTATCTTCTCATAAGGGTAAGCAGTAAGGACCTTCCTTTATGAAAATATTGAAAAAATAAAAGAAATTAGATGTAGTTGAGGATTTAACTTGTATGTAGTGTGAAAGAAGAGATTGACATGCATATACAGAATTTTATTTTTGATGCTCTTCCAATGGCACTTCATTTTCTTCTTCCCTCTATTAGTTTAAGATGTGGTGAAGCAACCATATCCGTTTCCCATCTTGACTTTCTGAAACTTAACGTGTTGAATTCTGGTATCAATCTTTTAAAAACTTGTCGTTAGTTAAAGATAAATGGAAATAGGAGAAGCCATATTTGACCATGTGTTCCTCCCAAACTAAATTTGAGTTCCTCTTTTCTTATGATAGTCCTTTTAACTCATGTTAACTATTTCATACACATTATTAAGAAAGAGGGTTAAAATGTTGACATTAAAGTTGCAACTCAGATGACAGGCTTATGGGTGAAACCTCTTGGTTTTGGCCTGGAAACAAGTTATATTTGTTCAAGTAACATGGTTGATTCTGTCTCAGAGATTATATTTTCAGTGTTAATTTTCACTGGTACTAATAAAGAAAGCATACATGAATATGACTGTTTGCTAAGAAACTCATTACTATGCGTTATAAGACATTTTCAATAAGTTGCAATGTAGCCATCATTACAGAATGAGCTCTTGTAATGTAAAATTTGTAGAACTACGGCATACTTAACCTGGGACCAATTTCTGTGTGTCAGGGAGTGAAATCGTATTTCCTCAAACTTTGGAATCTTTATATGCTTTCAAGGGCTTGCATCAAACTGCAGATATATCCCTTCTCATACATATATTTGAATTTGAACTAAAAATGAATGTGGTTAGTGGTAGTAATAGGATATTAATGTCATCACTGTTAAGTGGATGGAAACTCAAAAGTCAATGTTTCTTGCAGGCGTGGGATTTATATGAGAGTGGGGAAACAGAAAAATTGGTGGATGCTTTTCTGGATGGAGACTTCAATATTGAGGAGGCAATCAGATTTTGTAAGATTGGTCTCCTTTGCACGCAGGATTCTCCTCATCTCCGGCCCTCTATGTCCACTGTGCTTGAAATGCTTTCAGGTGAAAAAGATGTGAATGAGGAAAATGTGACAAAACCAGGCTTGATATTTGAATTTGTGGAAGCCAAAAATTCAGGGAAACAAAAACGAAAGTCTAAAGAGAATAGTGAAATTTTGTTGGCTGAAGGGAAGCAAGATGATTCATCTTCTTCGGGAACCATGAGCTCTTTTGCTACCATGACCTTCACAGCAATATGTGATCGAAGCAATTAATTTGACTGTCACTAGGTAAGCTTGCATTCTGCCCTTAAATGATTCTTTTCTGTCCCCCCTCATTCTGAAGCTGCCAATCTTTGTTGGCTTTCTTGGCTACAAATCAGACTGTAAATGTTTGTCTATTATTTTCTTCTCATACTATATTAATCAATGGTCATGAGTTCAATTTTGGAGTCGTTTGGTCGGGCAAACTTTTTGTTAGAAATTAATGTCATTGGTCTATCTAGACCATATACCACATAGTAGTTTGAATCAGGACATTCTTTATTTTTAGCTCTTACTCTGGTCTTTGTTTAATGCTTGCTCATACATCATACTTCCCTGTTGTACGCAAATTGTAATCCTCTCAAGGATCTTCTCAAATGTAGAGTTGATTTTTATTTTAGTTTCTGTATTGCTAAACTTTCTCCCACATTGTATTATTATGCTCATAAGTGAGTTTAATATTTGATTCTGTCATGATTTCGGTGTTCTATAGTCAACATTTGTATAATGCAAATTCTTTATTTCAGTTAATGGAAAGTGAATTCATTTTGTTCAACACTGGAATAAGAATTTTAATAATTGTTTCCTAATCATCATCTTTTTCTGCGTTATCTTATGATTTGAATAATTATTTTACTAATAATTTTTAAAATAATTTTCTCTTAAATAAGAAAAGTAGTTTGAAATTTATATAAACAAAATTTAAATTAAGTTTAAAAATTTAATTAAGAAAAAAAATAGAGAAGAAGAAAAAAAATGAGGAGCGCTTAAAAGCCATAAGGAAGGAAAAACAGAAGGGAGAAAAAAAAAAAACCTCTTAAGAAAAGTTTTCTCTCTTCTCTCACCTTCACTCTATCTCTCCCTCACTTCTTCAATCGTTTCTCTTCCCTAAATTTTTTTTCTCAATCTAAAATAATTTTCTTTAAATTTAAATTTCCAATATCATGTTTCAAATTTTTGTTTTTTTTTTCATAAATAATCATTTTCTTAATTTAGGAAGAGTTAAGTATGAGAGTTCCTTCATCTTTCTCTCTTAAGTTATTACCAAGTTTTGATTCTTTATTCTAATTTTTAATCTACTCATAATTTTTAAAAGTAGAGAGTTTTTTATCTTAAACTGTGAGATATTTGAAAAATAGAGTTTACTAGAATTCAATCTGCTTAGCAGATCTCCAATCTATTAGCATTTTGACGAAATTGATTTTTGTCACTAGACCGAATTTGTTTTAGAGTTTTTCCAAAAAAAAATTGTTCAATAGATTTTCAATTTTGCTTAACGGATTTTCACAAAATAAAAGTAAAAAAAATAAATAAAAAATATTCAATTTCTTTTATTTTTTTCTAACCTTATTTTTTTTTATTTTTACCCCAAATTAGTCGTATTTGAATTTATTTATTATGGTAATAATTATATGATTTTCTTATGTTTATATAAATTATATATATGACAAATATAATTATGGTACTAATAAAATTTTATTAAATCAACATGATTGAACTATGATCAATTATAAATGAAGGAAGTGATGATTAACTTTATATAATAAGAAAATAACTTAGATAATTATTGAAACAATATTTTGTGATGAGAGTTTAGAACTATTAAGAGGGTAGAGAAATTGTGAAAATTTTGTAAATTTGTATTTAGAAATTTGTACTATCTAAATTCTTTAATTTTCGTGTGCATGAGCTACAAAGATATATTGGGGTATAATTTAGTAAGGTTTGGATAACTTGGGAGAATGGGAGAGTGACATAGTAGCCTATGCCTTGATGTACACAGTGTGCAATGGGGATTGCCGCAAGCCTCACACTCCATTATCTGACTAAATCAATGACTATACTTTTTGCTAAGGGACTTGTGTGCATACATTGTATTTGTGGTACATATTGTCAATCGGTGACTATCCACATCGACGTAAGGCCAACATCACTTGGGTAGTGGGTTGACAACAATGTTTGAGGATCTCACGGTACCACCAAGATTAATATGATCATAGTATGAGGGATAATGTGAATGAAGTATATGATTGGTACATGTAATATAGGAAATATGAGAAAATTTTAAATAATAATGTTGTGAATAGATGATGAAAACTTATTTGACAATGTTTGAAAATTGATTGTTAAAGAATTTTATTAAGATATAATTTTCAATTATATTGACTATTTTCTTTGTTCAAAAAATTATTTTTGATAATTGTTATACATAAATATTTCATGTTTGTTGGAAGAATATGATGAGGAAGAGAATCATCCTTATAACTAATTTTTCAAGGAACTATATAAAAAGATTTATGAGATACTCATCTCTTAGATGGAGATTTTATTAGTAGGACAATTTTGCTTCTTCTTGTTGATAGAAATTTATTTTGAGTATAGAATTTTCTTTTATATATATATATATATATCAGTAAGAATTTCTATACTCTATTTTGATGGTGTATTTATGTTAAACGACAAAAATAAATTTAATTATTTTGTTGTTTCAAAAGATAGATTCCTTAATTATAATATAATTTTATATTGTATAAATATTCTTATGAATAGTTTATTTCTAAGATATAATTAAGTTATGATAGAATTATTTGAATTTATCTTTTTTTTTAAATAAATAAAAAAATAAAATATTATTTTTTATAATTATGATACAATTTGATATTTTATGAATGATATTTAATTTATCTTTAAACTTTATTACCTTTTTTTAAATTTATTATTTATAAATTTTAGTATTTATTAATCGTATTTAAATTGAGATATGAATTTTTTTTAAATAAATATTTTATATCTATTTTATTTTAAGTTGATCATTCACCTCTCGAAAAAAATTTTGAGACATTATTTATTTATTTAATTATTTTAAAAAAATCATAATATTAAGAATAATAATTTGAAGTATCACATTTAATAGTATTGGAATAGTTTATCCTAATAAGATTAGGGTGTGAACTTAGTCATTGCTTGTGATGTGTATTTCTACATTATTGTGAAAACAAGAATACATAATGAATGTTGTTTGTAAAACTTACATGGTAATCCTATTGAAAACTTACAAGAATACAGGTTCACTATGAATAAGGGAAAGGGACAAATTGTTGAAAGTAGGCAGTGCATTAGAAAATTTTGTAAAATAGACTGACAATACAGATTTTTGTTTATTATCGGCAATGATTAATGAGGTATGAACTAGTAATAGGGCTGTGGTGTATGGACAACACAAGTCTACAGTAATATCCTCCAATCATTAGGATTTACTGGATTGACAAAAAATAAAATTAAAAATAGGAAAAAAAGTCTAAAAGACAAATGGCGAGAAGTTCATGACCTATTTAGTGGACTAAGTGGGTTTGCATGGAACAACAATACCAAAAAATTTGAAGCTGAACCTAAAATTTGGGAAGAATTGATAAAGGTAATATGAAAAATGAATTCTTTTAATATTAGCTTGTGTAAATTTTTTGTTACAAATAATCGAATGTGTATGTTTGACTAGGCTAAACCTTCTGCTTCAAAGTGGCGTGCTTACCCAATCAAGTATTATGATTTATTAAAAGAATTATGGGGTGCAGATCGAGTCAGTGGTAGTATGGTTGTAACTGCAAGACAAGCTCAAAGTGAAATGGTTGGCCAACTATTTCATGTAAATTTGAATGATGATGTTGAAGAAGTGCAAGTGCATGATGAATATATCCCAACATTTGGTGATGCTATTCTTTCTCCAACACAAATGGACTCATATAGTTCCGTAGCATCTCAATCAATTCCATCTGCTATGACCTTTTCATCTACAGGGACAAAGAGAAAAGTACCCATGATTGACCTCATTGATGCTCAATTTGATAAGATGACAACAGGGTTAGACAAGGTTGCTGAAGCAATCCGTGTTGGGAATATGATAAGGCAAAAATTATCAGAAGTAGCTCAATGACAATGTGATCTTGTTGAGAGATAAGTGACAATCATGGTTGAACAAAATGAGTTGATAAGATGATCTACAACTGTACAATATTCAAAAGGCAATATTTGAGACATGCTGATAAGATTGGATTTACCAAATGAACAAATGACTCTTCAATGTTACGAGTTCTTGACTAATAATGAAACTCAAATGAGACGCCTTTTTGGGATGTCCTCCCTTAGATGGGAGGATTAAACTATCTTCTAAAAGTCATGTCTGATGCTGACTTTCAATAAATATTTTTAAGTGTAGATTTAGAATTTCTAATATCTCCATGTAAAAGTTAGAGTTTAAATTTTCATGTAGTTGTAATATTAGCTTTGACTTTTATGTAATAGTTGACCTTATCATATTATATGTAATATTAGCTCTAACTTTTATTATAATTGTGCAATATTTATTTTAACTATTATTGTGTGTATTACATTATTCAAGTATTTCAAGTTTCAAAATGACATCATCTTCTTCAAAACAAAAAAAAGGCAAAAACAAGGGAAAAATAAACAACGTTTTGAACCAACCATGCCTCATGCTGAAAATGCTCCATCTATGGAGCAACTTCTTGATAAAACTCACCACTTCACTACAAAAAAACATATGGTCAAATATGCAGGTGACTTCGCCAACAAAGACATAGTCCATCCAAAGGTAATGGACTTCAATTTCCACATTACTTAACTTTTCAAGGTCTTCAAGAATTTGTCTCACAATCTAGAGATTACTACGTCGAAATAATTAAAGTAAGGGTTAGACCTTCAGATTTGTTGGAATTGACAAATTTGAAATATGAAGGTTATATGTACAATTTTTCTCAAGTTCCAGAAGAACTTGAGTACGATAGACTCGATAGTGATGTAGTATTACAAGTCATGCTTAAACCTGAATTACAAGATCACACTTGCAAGAATGCTAAAAGTTTGATTGTAGAGGACAAATTGTTACATTATGTTTATGCTCATATCATTAGTCCTCGAGGTAGTAATTATGCACAATTAATGAAAGAAGATATATTCATGATGTGGTGTATGAAACATCAAATTCCTATTAATTGGCCACATCATATCATCCAACATATGAGGAAGTGTAAGAAAAATGACATGTCTCTTCCTTATGGACTTTTGATTAAATGCATTAGGGATTGCATTTGATTTGATTAGCCTTTTCAAATCAAGATTACACTTGAGTGGTCGAATTGGTTTAATAAAAAGTCCTTTGTACCGGATGGACCTAATCATAGGACTGATAATCAACTAAGGCCTTAGTCAGTAGGCCAAGAAGTACCCGATGCTTGCACTAAGCGAATGGGTCGAGATCATACTGACCCATTAATGAAATATCTTGTCATAATTACAAAAGATTTGTAACGGTTCCGGAAAGGAAACAAATTATCATAACGGATCCCAAAAGTAAAAGCTCATGAAAGGTAATTATGTATCATGGTATTATAAATAGACATGCCTATCAGGTATATACTCACTCTTAACCTAATTCTAAACCTTGCCTACACTATATATTGACTTGAGCGTCGGAGTGTAAACGCAGGTACCCCGCCTATGCGGTCCTAAAGGAGTTAGGAGCCGACCGAGAAGGAGATTGGAGTAGATCAAGAAGGAGAGAAAGAGAAGCAGTAGAGGAGATACTCGACCTTATAAGTACATTTTGGCGCCCACTGTGGGGCCGAGTGCAGTCAGAGTTATGGTGATTATCAGGAATATGAGTCAAGAAGAGTGCAAGAGGCCGACTGAGGTCTCTCCCCCAAAAGAAAGGCTATTGAGGAGTCACCGCTTTCTTCAGTCTCAAATCAAGCATTATAATGGGCAAATTGAAGCTTGGATTCATGGTTAGTGTTATTTTTCTATTATTAGTGAATTTTTCATGAAACTGTTTCAGGTCAGAAAAGACCATTGAAATGTGGTGGAGCATATTGCCACATGGCACCCTCACACTAAGAGGAGATGAGCAGGATGACCAGTATCTTCACGAACGAAAGGTGCTTCAATTGATTTGCCAAATGATGTTGGCATTAATTAGGTTTGGCGCCACTCTAAAGAAGATGGAGTGGACACACTATGTGCCTTGTCGTGTCAACACTTCATCACCAAAAGAGACACTTTGTTCTTCTTATGTGGAAGAGTTGGGCTCGTGATTAGAGTTGCTGTAAGGTAATATAATCTATCTTGACAGTATTTGCAATTCAACACATGAGTGTTATTTTGCTGTGCAATTTGGTGCGGTAATTTGAAAATTGTTAAAGAGGAGGATATTTCTGGTAAAAAAAATTTCTCTGTTCGTCCATTAACCATTATTGTCCCACTTGATAAGGTTGAATTTCAGGAAAATATTATAAGGGAGGATATTCTCTATTCCTCCAGTAATCTTTATTATCTTATTTGATAAGGATAATTTTTAGGAAAAGGGAGGATATTTCTCTACTCCTCCATCAACCTTTATTCTCTCATGTGAAGGATAATTTTCAGAAAAATATTATAAGGGAAGATATTCTTTATTCCTCTAGTAATCTTTATTATCTTATTTGATAATGATAATTTTCAGGAAAGTATTAAAAGGGAGGATATTTCTCTACTCCTCCATCAATCTTTATTGGTTTATGTGAAGGGTAAATTTCAAGAAAATACTAGAAGGGAGAATATTCTTTATTCCTTCAGTAATCTTTATTGTCTTATTTGATAAGGATAATTTGCAAGAAAAGAGAGGATATTTCCCTACTCCTCCATCAATCTTTATTGTTTCATGTGAAGGGTAAATTTCAAGAAAATATTAGAAGGGAGGATATTCTTTATTCCTCCAGTAATCTTTATTGTCTTATTTGATAAGGATAATTTGTAGGAAAAGGGAGGATATTTCTCTACTCCTCCATCAATCTTTATTGTTTCATTTGAAGGGTGAATTGCAGGAAAATATTAAAAGGGAGAATATTTCTCTTCTCCATCAATCTTTATTATTTCATTTGAAAGTTGAATTACAGGGAAAATATTGAAAATGAGGATCTCTATTCCTCCATCAATCTTTATTGTCTCATTTGAAGGGTGAACTATAGGAAAATATTAAAAGGGAGGATATTTCTCTTCTCCATCAATCTTTATTGTCTCATTTGAAAGGTGAATTACAGGGGAAAATATTAGAAGGGAGGACTACTCCTCCAGTAATCTTTATTATCTCATTTGAAAGGTGAATTATAGGGAAATATTAAAAAAGAAGATATTCTCTACTCCTCTATTATTGTCCCACAGGGTGAAATTCAGGAAAATGTTAATTTCTAGTAAAGGAATTTTCTCTATTCATCCATTAATTTTTCTTATCTCATTTGATAAGGGTGAATTTCAGGAAAATGTCTATCTACTCATCTTTATTACTCCATTTGATGATAAGTGTAATCTTGCAGAAAAATTTCAACAATTTCTTATATCTCAGTCACATGTCATGCTTACTTCATCCTTAAAAGTATATGTCTAAAGGCTATAGTTAATGGGGATAAAGAAGTGGACACAGGTGATACAACGATTTGATCTTTTGTACTTAGGAAGTTTTATATCCTTCCTAAAAGTAGCCAACATTTATTGCTACCTCAGAGAGAAACTCTAAAAGAGTATTATCCTCATCACTACAAAGTGAAAGTTCATAATCTGGGCCACCACAATTATTATATTTCAGAAAGATTGATAAATTGACATTTCTTCAACATCAAAAGCAGAACAAATTTGCAGTTGTAGCTACTGTCAGGTAACTTTCAAAGAAAATACTTTTGTTACTTTCGTTACTTTCATATTACCATGACACTACATGAAGCATTGTGGAATTTTGAAAGCTCAACATCTCGAGATGAAACACATCATCAACTTCACAAGAAGCATTTGGTTAACTCCAAATAGAAGAGGACAGAAGACTAAAGAGTCTACCGAGTATCACTCGGCTAAATCAAGGACTAAAGAGTCCTCCGAGTATCATCTCAGCCAAATAAGAATTAAAGAGTCCTCCGAGTATCATCTCAGCCAAATAAGGACTAAAAAGTCCTCCGAGTATCATCTCGGCCAAATAAGAACTAAAGAGTCCTCCGAGTATCATCTCGGCCAAATAAGGATTAAAGAGTCCTCTGAGTATCATCTCGGCCAAATAAGGATTAAAGAGTCCTCCGTGTATCATCTCGGCCAAATAAGGACTAAAGAGTCCTCCGAGTATCATCTCGGTCAAATAAGGATTAAAGAGTCCTCCGAGTATCATCTCGGCCAAATAAGGACTAAAGAGTCCTCCGAGTATCATCTCGGCCAAATAAGGACTAAAGAG